>LOJH01025901.1:0-14914 GCA_001685095.1 Ellobius talpinus
ATCTAGGTTGTTTCCAAGTTCTGGCTATTACAAATAATACTGCTATGAACATAGGTGAACAAATGCTTCTATAGTATGATTGAGCATCTTTTGGTTATATTTCCAAGAATGGTATTGCTGGATCCTGAGGAAGATTGATTCCCAATTTTATGAGAAACCACCATACTGATTTCCAAAGTGGTTGCACAAGTTTGCATTCCCACCAGCAAAGGAGGAGTGTTCTTCCCCTTACTCCACATCCTCTCCAGCATAGGCTATCATTGGTGTTTTTGATCTTAACCATTCTGACAGGTATAAGATTATATCTCAGAATTGTTTTGATTTGCATTCCCCTGATAGCTAAGGAAGTTGAAAATGTCCTTAAGTGTCTTTTGTATCCTTATATTTTAAGAGTCTTCATACATACAACATGCTTGTAAAGTGGGGAGAACAAAACTGGATAGTCTCAATTGCTACATGTGAGATCTGAAGTGTTAAAAAAAAGAAAAACATTTGACCATTTGGGAAATCAGGTCTTCTGTGTCTTTTCATGGGTACAATTTCTGCCCAATTCTATTTCATCCCATTACACAACAGTTCCTGAATTCTCTTTGCTGAACTTCATTTAAGTCATGTGGTGACATGAAGAAGAATGCCCCTGTAGGCTCATATATTTGAATGTTTGGTTCCAAGTTGCTAGGATATTTAAGAATAATTTAGGACATATTTAAGAAATTTGGGTTGGAGGTGTGGATTTTTGGAAGAGATGTATCATTGGGGGAGGACTTTGAGGTTTCAAACACCTCCTGCTTGAAGATTGGGATGTAAGTTATTAGCAACTGCTCTACCACCATGCCTGCCTGCCTGTCACTATGCGACCCACTATAATGACCATAGAATAATCCCCAGAAACACTAAGCAAGCCCTAATTAAATGCTTCCTTTGTATAAGAGTTTGTGTCCTACTAAAATTAAAACGTCCTTGTATGGGTTGCACCATGGAGGCAGCTATTGGTTCTTTTCACTCTGATATTTTAGGTCATTTTTTGAAACCAAATCTGACAGAGGAAAGGTAAATACCCACAAAACGATCACCTTAGATGGTAAAAGGGCATAGGAACAAAGGGAAGAGTGTTGGATACAGAAAATGACAAAGAACAGCATCCCGGCACATTTGCCTTTACTACCTGTTTATGAGGCAAAGAATCACAGGATAGTTTTCATGGACATATCATAGAAAGGACATTTACCTTTCTGAATGACAGTTTCTTTATAGTTCTAGACCGCTTTGATTCGATTTATTATATGCTGCCACAGATACTACAATGAAAATGAATCACCAAATCCATTTGGCATCTGTTTTCTTGACTATTAAAGCTAAGAAACTAAAGATGGTAATAAGATTCTATGTCTGAGTATGTAATCCAATGAAGACTCTTCAAAATGAAAAATGGGAAAAAGCAAAGCACAGAACTACAAGTCTGCATTATTCACAAAGCATCTTATGTACAATGGACCCCCGGCAATTTGGTAAAGGAGAGCAATGTGAAGGTGTGTATCTACTGCTATCAGCCTGATTTCTTACCAGTTTTAGCCTACAGGCAGATAAAGGGCTGCAGGAAATGCTTGATCAGAAGGAAACAATACTAGCACAGTGTATCAACTCTCCACTTCGAATGGTTGCCTGTGCCAAGCACTGTGCTCAGTTTTTGGGTTATCCCAAATACAACACCTGAGTTAAGGATTCCAGAGCTGTTGACTTCTTTGGAAAGTATAGCAGTGCTGCTAGAGGGTAGGGACCTGGTCCAAGGAAGGGATGGCAACAGGTTCAAAGTCCATTCTAAAACCAGCTACCAATATGGGCGACTGGAGCAAAATCCTTCAAGGAGACCCTGAAAACTATAGAAAACATCCCCTTCAGACTTGGCATATCACCTCAGGGCTCAGTGATCTATGTGGAAGAGGAGGGGGGAAGGTTGTAAGAGTGCGAGGTGGTGAGTAATTCCACAGAAACCACATTTTGCAGACACAACAGATCTGGTTCACATATGAACTCTCAGAGAGTGTGACAGCATACACAAGACCTGCACAATTTCAAACCAGGTAAACTCCAGCATGGAAATGAAGAAGTCTAAACCAAGTCTCACCCCTAAGAACATATCTGCAATTGATAACTATTGGGAGAGGGACAATCAGGGTTTTCTTCACAGTGGGGTGACAACCACACTCCAGGGAATGTTCAGAAATTGTTGGTAAATAAGAAGTAGACTCCATGGTTTGTTCGGGTGGGTAATTTTTCTCTTTTGTGTACTGTTTTTGTTGGTTTGTTTATGTCTGTGTTTGTATTTTTGTTTCCTTTTTAGAAAGAAAGAATACAAAATTTGGGGATGGGCAGGGAGGGGATGACCTGGGAAGATTTGGGAAGGGGAAATAAGACAAAATATATTGCATGAAATATTTATAATAATAAATTTAATTATTTTTTAAAAAGGGGTCAAGGGAGCTGGGATAGTTGTACCACAATAGCATCAGTTATCGACTGCTGCTCCTGTGAGTCGTTAATTTTCTAATTACTTCTGGAGGCAATATAAGTCCTGGTAGCCAGACAAAACAAAACCCTTCAGCAAAAATCAAGATGAGAAGTTAGACAACCTTCATCAGAGTAGTAAAGAGAAGTGGGCCAGGTATGGAAAATACATCACCAGACAAATACCACTTCAAACCTCTGGAACCCATACTGTTTCTCCTTTTATCTATATATCAGACAGCTGAGGTACAGAGACTGTAAAGTGTATTATAAGGGGTAGAGCTCAATGGACTTAGGTGACTGGGACAAAATACAGCACCTTGTAAATGCTATACTGGTGGATGAAATGGAAAGGTGCAAAATGTGGCATCTATTGAAATACTGCAAGTGCCCTTCCTCCTATGAGTTAGTCTTTGATTTTGTCATCATCCGTATTAGGTGTTGTGACAGATCTCTCTTGTCCTCATAAAAACAGTTATTATCCCTCCCTGTAATTGACCATTTATATTGCCATCTTTACTAAACAGACTTTCAGGATGGTGGTCACATTGGTTTCTCCACCCATATAAGCAAAGAATCAGCACACAAATGAATGTTCAATAATGCTAATAAGATGATGCAAGTATTGGATTCTTTCCCAAAGAGCTTCAAGTGATTCATAATTTATCCTTTAAAGGTAGCACATACCGACAGACTACCTACTCAGTAGGTACCCGCTAAGTAAAAGAAAAAAGACATAGAAAAATGAAGTCAATTGTTGATCAAAGCACAATTACATATGTAAAACACAGTTACTCTATTTCCAACATGTCTGTCTACTTGGGTTTGATCAAAGTTTTCTAGGCCTCTGAGATTGCATAAAACAAAAAAGATTTTTATTTTGAACCTTATTTTCCTCATCTGTGATGAACACTAAGAAAGATGGGAAAGATGCAAGGTGCTTCTTTTATACACCACTGTTCAATATCAAAAGAAGTCAGAGCAGGAACTCAAGCAGGATGACTGTAACCTGGAGGCAGTGCCCGGAGCAGAGACCATAGAGGAATGCTGCTTCCTGGCTTGCTTCTCATGGCTTGCTTTCTTATAACACCCATAACCACTAGCCCAGAGGGGCCCTACCCACAATGGGCTGGGCCCTCCTCCATCAATCACTCATTAAAATGCCCTATAGGCTTGTCTACAGCCCCATCTTATGGAGCTATTTTCTTAATTGAGGTTCCCCCCTCTCTGACGACTTCAGCTTCTGTCAAGTTGACATAAAACTAGCCAGCACAAGCTGGACGGTAGTGATACATACATTTTCTCTATGTTTCTATTGCACAGCAAGAATTAGTTAATTTCACTTAGACCAATCATTTTTCAGTACAGTGCCAGGGTCATCTCTTCCAGGGGCTGTAATTTTTTAATTGCAGAACTCTGGAAAATGTGTGGTAAAGATTAGTGGGTATGAATGGAACACATTCTTTTCTCTTTGTGCTTGCAAAGCCTGAGGCAGAATGTTTAGGAAGTGGTGTACGAGTTCCTTCTGTTTGTGTGTTGCTTTCACTGGTTAATGAATAAAGAAACTGCCTTGGCCTAGCTGATAGGGCAGAACTTAGGTAGGCAGGGAAGACAGAACTGAATGCTGGGAGGAAGAAAGGCAGAGTCCTAAGAGAGAAGCCATGGATCCTCCACCAGAGACGGACACCGGTTAGAATCTCCGGTAAGCCACTGCCACATGGTGATACACAGATTAATGTAGATTGGTTAAACTAATATGTAAGAGTTAGCCAATAAGAAGTTAGAGCTAATGGNCTTAGGTAGGCAGGGAAGACAGAACTGAATGCTGGGAGGAAGAAAGGCAGAGTCCTAAGAGAGAAGCCATGGATCCTCCACCAGAGACGGACACCGGTTAGAATCTCCGGTAAGCCACTGCCACATGGTGATACACAGATTAATGTAGATTGGTTAAACTAATATGTAAGAGTTAGCCAATAAGAAGTTAGAGCTAATGGCCAAGCAGTGTTTTAATTAATACAGTTTCTGTTTGATTATTTCTGGTGTAAGCTAGCTGAGCAGCTGGGACAAACGAGCCCTCTACAACAAGGACGTGCTTCCATTGGGAGGTACTGCTTGGTTTTAGGGTTTTTAATAAACTCTAGAAGCAAACTCAGAGTTTTCTAGGAACATAGTCACCAGAATCAGGAAGTGGTCGTATGTAGGCCAAAATGATAAGTGAAGACTATTTAGACCCCACATTACAGCATTTTTCTCTGGTGTTTCCTCCATCGTTTGAGGAACATTCATTCTTAATTTGAGAGCAGTAAAAATGAAGTGTTAGGTTGTTCTGTGCCAGGCAAAACCTCTTGTAGAAACAGGATGAGAAGCCAAAAGTTTGTGACAGATCTGAGAAAATAAAAGCCAGATGCATGTACAAAGGACAGTGTTCTGTGCTACCCTAGAATCTAGAGGGTTTATGTAACTGCATGCATTAGCACAGTGGCATATGCCAGCAAAAGGGCAATGTGTAATGACACCTGCCAAAACTGTACGTGGAATGTGAGAACTCATAGCATAGTTATGCTGTGTGGTTTATATAAAAGGACATATCTCAAATACAGCATGACACAGAGTCCAAGTTACCAAGTGAGAAGCACATATCTCATTTGCCTCATTCTCCTTGGCAGGAAGACTTTTAGGGAGACTCGAAGAAGAGATGTGAAGAAAATGCCCATGTCACAGATAACACATTCAACAAATATGTGTGTCTATTATGTAGTTTTTCAATATGCTCCACTATTTTAAATGCATACTCAAGCCCATTGGTGGACCTAGAAAGCAATTTTGTGGTTAGAAATTGAATATTAAAAGAGAATAGAATGAAAGACAATAAATACAATGGATTGCATCTCACACAATGAGAGTATTTTATGAAACTTCCTAAAATATGTATTCTGTCAATGTGTATTTATATGCATATATATTCAGAGTTATATATATGTAAATTTATTCTGTATTTTATAATAATGAATGGACTAAGGCATAATACAAGTGATTTTTTTATGGATTACCATAATAACTATTGCAAAATAGTTTGAAAGCCATTGTACTTCCCACACATAATCTCTGCTCTTCAAAATCTTACAATACAGTTAAGAATAAGACACAAGAAATAAAAAGAAATAATTAATTTTATTCATCACTAACCACAATCAAGGTGAACAGGTTGTCCTACCTGGCTCTTACGATAATCTCAGACATTGGAGTAATTCCTGTCATCATTTTATAGAAGACTAAACAAAATAACTTGACTAAAGCAAAACAATCAAGGTCAAGTCCAAATTAGTAGAGTCTCTATAAGCCTGAACTGATGCTTAACACTATCATTTGTTTTTTCTATATAGATTACCACTTTCCTAATAATTTAGCAAATATGCATGAAATGGGTTACATGAACAAAAATTTGGAATTTCAGAAAAGAGGTCACTATTAGTTGTCAAGGGAGTCAGGGGCCTGTTTTTTGGAAGAGGTGGGATTCAATTTTAAGATTCAATTCTGGGGTCAGGAAAGGAAATAGGAGTGAATTCCAAGTAATTGGTAGGGTAAGGCCAGCTTTAGAGTTGGGAATGAAAATGAGGATCATAGGTCCCAGAGAAGTATGCTAGTCTATCTCAAGGAAAAAAATACTATTTGGAAAAGAATGAAAGACTACATATAAGCTTGACCAGGATATATCATACACTGTTTTGCAAATGTTGTGCTAAGTTACTGTGCATCATTTGATTTATTTCCTATGACAACCCTTACATCTGTTCTGATGCTCTTTCTAACAAATCGTGAGACTTGAAAAGTTTTAAGAACTTACTAAAGTATTATTATCATGCTACACTTAAAGGACACACATGGCTGAATGCATCTCTCATGTTGCTGGCCATTTTTGTTTTTCTATTTTTTGGAAATGATTTACAAACAATGATTATTATATAACCCTTTATTCCAGGATTATATAGCCCCACTCATGTTATCCCTATTTCAGTTCACAAGAGAAGAGCTCTTGAGGTTTTGCCTGTGGCAGTGTGTGCATTATTATACCCCTGGGGATCCCTCTTTAGTCAAATGATGGAAATAGCAAAGAAACGAGAGGAATGAATTAATGTGGCATGTTGATGAAATAATTGGTTCAACTTATAAACAAAATAAAGCAAAAAATATTCAAAGGTCATGTGTAAGTCTCAAGCTGAGAAGACTGAGTAACATTTGTAAGATCAAGAATTTGAGATTTAGGGCTGAAGAGATGGCTCAGAGGTTAAAAGCACTGGAGAGAGGGCTCAGAGGTTAAGAGCACTGGCTGCTCTTCCAGAGGTTCTGAGTTCAAATCCCAACAACCGCATGATGGGTCACAACCATCTGCAATGAGGTCTGGTGCCTCTTCTGGTGGGCAGGGATACATGCAGGCAGAACACTGTATACATAATAAATAAATCGTAATTTTTTTTTAAATTGAGATTTAAAGAGATGCTTCAAATATTAAGTATACTTACAGAGGACTTGTTCCCAACACCCCCATGATGGCTCAAAGGCATATTTAACTTCAGTTCCAGGGTATCCAATACTATTTTCTGAATTGTGCCAAAAAGCATTCACATGGTGCACAGATACACATGCAGACAAAAGACACAAAATAAAATGAACACAAAATTTTAAAAGAAATTAAGCACTATATTTAAAATACTCTCAGACAGAAAGAACGCTCTTTGTATGCATTCTAAAATTAACAAAGCATCCATACTCATTGTTTGCTTACAGTATGTCAGTCAGGGGCCTAACATGTTAAAGCAATTCATTCATTTAATTGCCACAATAACTTAGATTAGGAAACCAAGGAGTGGGGTAGCTTAGCATCTTGCCATAGACCACACAGTCCATAAATGTCAGAACCAGACTTACTGCCCAAATGAAGAGTACCCAACCCAACTTCTCTTCTAAATCCAAGGCTCATACACCCATCAGGTTTCTTTGTGTTTACTAGGAATCTCAAACTTCACATGCTTGACCTTCTATTATCCCCAGTATCCTACCAAAACTGGACTTCAATATATTTTTTTGTCTTAAGCAAAGATCAGTGTATTTTTTTCAGTTGCACGTTGAATCTTTGAGCCATTCTTGCCCCATTTCTTGGAGTAAAAGTCTTGGAGTTCTTAACTCCTCTCTAAGCAAGCAATGCGCCAAGTCTGACTAATTCTCATAGTCTCTGTCCACTCAGACAAGAACATCCATAATATTTCAAACAGCATCCAATGTATGATAGAACCAAATCAAGCAACACATGAAATTAAACCGTGTACTCATGACTTCTTGTTGCTAAGTGCTTTTTTAAGAATAATAAATTTTATCTGATGAGCATATTCATTAAAAATTAGCCCAGGGCAAATTAACTAATCTAAATCCTTTCTCTAGGAAGCAACAGTGTTTTATGAAACCTTCCATTAAACTGTTAGTAAAACAGTTCAAATACCCCTGTCTCAAATCTGTGTTTTAAATGGCTGATATAATTGCATTTGCACATTCCAAGTTTCTTGATAAATGTTGAAAACACTTATATTCTGGCTTAGGTTACAGAAATGTTCCCTAAAGTGCATTTCACAGAAGAGTAATCCTACAAGTGTTAATTGGTACTCTTCAAGGGAAAAAAAAAACAAAACTGTTTCCAGGCAAATGAATGCTAGAAATGCATAACTAGAGCAGGAAAAAGATTTAAAGTATCTCTTTTTAAATTTCAAACATTTTAATTGAGATTTTCACACATTGATACTGTATTTACAACATTCCCACACCTCTCTCTCCAAACTCAAGCTCCTTCTGTGTCCCATCCAACTTTCTATCAAATTCATGACCTCTTTTTCTATAATTACACAACACATACATACACACTCACAAACACACACATTGCATTTTTTATGTGTGTATGAAACATACTGAGCCCATTTAGTGTTGATCTTATGTACATGTTGTTTGGGTTGTAAGCATCACCTCAGCTCCCTGTCATCCCTTATACAAAGAGTCTGGAATGTAATATCAAATCGGGGAGCTTGCCACAGTCCCGGACATCCATCTTTGGAAGCTCCCTCCCCAGGGAGTTGCCTTGGTCCAGACTCCACCTCCAGAAAAGCCTGCCACGCAGTGACCCCTCCCCAGGGAGGGCCAAAAAAAGCCTGCCAAGTGGCAGACCACTCCCACAGGCTATTTAGGCTGCTTCCCTGAAGAGGAACACGTGGTCTCTGGGTTTTGTGTGGTCTCCCCTGCTATCTTTCCCTGGCCATGCTTTCTTGGGCCACCCAGGAACACTGCATTAAACGTGGGCATCTTCTATTTAGTCTAATTTGGTCTGATTGGAATTATTTGTGTCAGTGGAGAGGCTCCTTTTAAGAAATATTCCTAACACATGTGTTTAGACATGGTCATTTGAAATTAAATTACATACCTAAGGGTTTATCCCTGAGATATAGCAATTTGATTAATTTGGGTAACCCAAAGACACTTATTCTCTGCATTTTGACTAGTTGTGGTCTCTGTAATAGTCTGTATCTGTTGCAAAAGAACTGTCTTTGATGAGGGATGAGAGCTACCCTTTTCTGTCAGGACAATTATTTAGAATACAGTGGGAACTTATATTGGTTTAAGAATATGGTAATAGTAGGTTCTTCTCTTAGGGCTATAACCTCTTGAGGTTGTGGCCAGTTGGGTATGTTTACAGTACCAGAAGTTAATTCCCTCCTATTGAGCTGTTCAATTAGACATCTGTTGGTTACCTGCAAGATAAGAGTTCCACTATTACGCCATTGAGGAGATTTTTTCAGGTCGGTCATTGTTGTTCTTCATAGTCTTTACAGATGGCTAGGATTACTGATTGCTTTTATGCCCTTAGAAGCTTGCATAGTACTTCCAAATACTTTGAGAGATGATCGTGGAGGAGGCTTTAGATGATCATGGAGGAGGCTTTCATACAGCTGTAAGGAAAATGAAATTATGAAATTGGCAGGTAAGTGAATGGAACTGAAAAATGTTATACTGAATGAGGTAACCCAGAGACAGAAGGACGATGGTTGGTTGTTTTCTTATTTGTGATTTATAGCTCTGAATATTTACACTTGAGAATAGGTATACAGATGCTAAGGAGGAAGGAGATAGAACACTAACAATGTTTGGAAAAAGCCATAGAGGAACATTAATGAATAAGCATACTTAAAATACATATAATATGTGATCTATATTATATATGGTATACTACATATGTGTACAATACATATAATATGTGATCTATGTTATATATGGTATACTACATATGTGTGCAATACATATAATATGTGATCTATGTTATATATGGTATACTACATATGTGTGCAATACATATAATATGTGATCTATGTTATATATGGTATGCTACATATGTGTGCAATACATATAATGTGATCTATATTATATATGGTATACTACATATGTGTGCAATAGTTTAATTTGTTACCCAAGATTATATAAAGTTGTTTCTCATGGAAGGTCCAAGAGATTCTCACAACAATATAGGTCATTGCCATTGCCTCTGGTTTCTGCTAAAAACTTGAAAGTAAGGCTCTGTTACAGAAGTTATCATACACTTTGAACATAGGAATGGGGAGACTTAGGCTTTAGCTATGTTATTTTGTGACTTCTCTAGACCAGATTTTTGGATCTGGGAATCCTAAGAGAATGAATGAAATTCAGGGAGGTTTCAAACTGCTTTAACTATGGAAAACAATATCAATAAACTACCAATCTGTAAAAGTGTTTGACAGATCATATCATGAGAAGCACTGAGGTAACGTCTCAGCAGGAGAACTATGAACAGTCAGAAAAAAATCTTCATAAAGCACCTGATGTTCAGACACATTGAAATATGTGTGTGTGTGTGTGCGCGCGTGTGCATGCGTGTGCGTGCCACTGATAATATTCTCAACTTATTTCAAATATTTCACTCTCTGTGGGAAGGAAGGGTAACCTAGTCATGATAAAAAGATAAGAGAAAGAACACAGCAATTACAATTACTCTTCTTTAAAAATAAAAATAAAATTTGGAGATAAAGGTCCTGAACTTTGATGAGGCAAATTCTAAAGGTTATTTATTTCTAATAATATTTTCAGATATACAATGAATGCCCAGTGCAATTCTTGTGCTTAATTGCTCTTTTACCAAGGTGACCATGACATGATACATGCAGGTACATTCTGAACTCTCACCTTTCACTGTATAGTTATTAATAACACCCCATTTTACTCTATTTGGGATGACCAACTAAGCTGTTTCCATTCTGGTGACCCATTTTTGGCACATGATTTCCAAAGAAACCCGTTCCTTTCCCTTTGCTACTCTGCCAACAAAAATGGAGTCTAATTGTTCTCTCCTGGAATCTGGGAGGCCCTGTGGCAAAGTTGTAAACAGTAGAATATGGCCTGGGGGACATTTCCTAACCAGCTGAATGCATAAAAGGCAATTCTATTGCATCCTTGCTCAATGGAAAATTTACAATTGGAGCTGTTAGTCACTTGGTGAGGAATCTGACAGCCCTAAAGCCACCATGCTGTGAGGAAACCCAAATTAGCTCACATGGAGATCTCCCACAGAGAAGGCTTCAAACTGTTACTCATTCCTCATCCCAGCCACAGAACAGGAGAGGCACAGGGTGTTTTATGATGCACTCACATTAAATGTAGCACTGGAATTTAGATTAGATATTGAAAATGTAAGACCCCAACTCAAAAAGCCCACTTGCAACTGCTTTAAGCCTATGCCCTAGATAGATGATAATCATCAGGGGAAGAGTACAAAACGTTCAAAACTTGCAAGATAACCCTAACTGCTACTTGCACCCTGACCACAGTACCCTGTTCCGCCCACCAGTCAGGAAACATCTGGTGCCAAAACTAAGACAGAGTTCGTGGTCGATGTCAACGTTTTTATGGTATTTCTGGGAAATTTGAAGGAACAGACAACTGTGGCCTAGGACTGACCCAATATGCTAGTGTGAGATAAAATATTGTGTCCAATCATTTTGTACCTCNCTCATACCCAGTATGCTAACGTTGTGGTTTTTGCCTATAAAAACTTGCTGGAATTGCTGCTCAGGGTGCTCTACCTCTTTGGAGACTAGAGACACCCGGTTATGTGATCGTTAATAAACCCTCTTGCTTCTTGCATCTGCTGGACTGGTTAATTGAGTCACGGGGCTTCTCCCTCTTGGGCCTGCACCCAGAGGGTGAGGGTCTTTCAATATGAAGCTGAAGTGCTTAGGGTCTGCTTTGCTAGGATTAAATTTGAAATTAGACAGCAGAGAGATATTTAATTGCCTTTCTAAAATTCAGATAAAATCTGTTGGATCTGGGGATCACACAATGATGGGGGACAGACCACTAAAGTCTATTAAACCAGAAGCAAAGTTTATTCTAGAAAAATGAAAAAAATCACCGTGGGGTACACAAAGCTTATCAACTATAGCTGTGACCACAGCCAGAGACTAAGCTTCTGCATCTGTGGAAATGGAAGCTGGTTTGGGAAGCTCTTAGAGTGGGTCCAAGAGCTCTTACAACCTTGAGGTCAGGCTTAAAGTCAAATTACACTTTAAGTTTTACAACTTTTGTGAAAGAATGCAAGGCAGAAAACAGAGTCATATAGGGGGACAGTAAAAATTGAGGGGAATACAAGCAGAGGGTCCCATGGAGGCAATAGTTAGAAGGTAACGTTTGTCTGCAGGACCTGCCTAGCTGGGAAACTGGGAGGCCAGAGACAATTTTTAAAAGTTTACTGCAGTACTCAGTGGCTGCCAGAATATCTGATCTTAAGGCAGAAAACGTTTGTTAAATGTTAACAGTGGCTGCCAGCTTTATTTATTTTTTTCCTCCTAAAATGTGTTTAGGCTTACAACTTTATATTTCTGTATTCCTGGAAGGGATTTTTTTTATTTCTGTATTCTATTCCTGGACTCTTCAAAATAATATACACTATTATAAATGGTATATTGAGGAACCTCCTAACTAAAGATGATCTTGCAAAACAAGCAAGTTCTAAGGGACAAATTTATGGCTTTTCTTTTACCTTTACCTGAAAGTTCTACTTTTACCTTTGATTCTGCTAAATATTCACAGAAAAGAGATTATAAATCATACCAGTCTAGCTTAAAGACCGAGTCAAAGGAATACTTGAGCAAAATGAGTTTTTCAACTTGAAAATTGTATATGGCTAGAGATTTCAAATGTTCTAGTTAATTTCTTTTCATGGTTTATCCATTTCCATCTTTTCCAGAGATAAACAACATGTCGAATGATTTCCTTATTGTCTTCTTTCTCCACAAATCACCTACTGCTAGATTTGAGTGCATTGTATATACTATTGAGATGAAAGTGTCACCCCAGCCACTGGCCTGGGAATTGCCAAGCACTTGGACTCCAATTCCCAGCCTGCCAAGCTCTTGGACTCCAACTCCCTGCCTGTCAAATACTGACCACTCCCTGGGGAAAGTCATGACCACTCCCACAGGGTATTTAGGCCAAGAAAAGGAACACATGGTTTTGGGTTTTGCACATGCTCTCCCTCTGTCTTCCTCCTGCCATGCTCCCAGCCACCCAAGAGCATGCCATTCATTAAATGTGGTTTCTGTCTAATCTGGTTTGATTGGAGTTTTTTGCGCCTGGTGGAGAGGCTTGGTTAGGAAATATTCCTAACATTGTGACTGAAGGATTGGTCCTCACAGTGGTATTATTGTAAAGTAGTCGAACCTTTGAAATATGGGAAACAGTTGGAGGTCATTGGGTCATTGCAGACATGCCTTTTGAAATTAGTTATAAGACAGGAGTTCTCACTTTGTGGTTCATGACCCCTTTGGGGAGCAAATGATCCTTTCACAGGGGTCACCTAAGACCATCGGAAAACACAGATATTTACATTAAGATTCATAACAGTGGCAGAATTGTGGTTATAGGGTAACAATGAAAATGATTGTATGGTTGGAGGTCACCACAACATAAAAAAAACTGTATTAAAGGGCCACAGCTTTAGGAGGGTTAAGAACTACTGGTATAAGGAAACACATGGTTGCTCTTTTGAGAGGGTTGTTATTGATGACAAAAGTACAATTCTACCTCATGTTCTCTGTTTCCTAGCTCAAATCATGACTCCACAGCCTGAAACATAGCATTCTTTATTGCTGTATGCCATTTATGTCATTGTCTACTGACTGTGAGGCTTTTGTCAGATCTGCTCATATGCAGGTACCTTGCTTTTGAGCACCTAAGTCATCCTTTTGTTTTTATGAAATTAGCTGCTTTGTGGAATTCTTTAAAGTAACACAAAACTCAGTAAGTCACTTACTTTTCCTTAAATAATATATTATTCATTTGTACTAGGTATTGGACACAGAAACATATAATATAATCTTGCCAGTTGGCTATTTTGCTCAAATATATGGTTTGGGATATATTGACATTATCAATATTAATGTGTATGGCTGTAATCTTCTTTTTCCCCTGTTACAAAGCCTTTATTTCAGTAAACTAAATTGGTATGAAATAAATGTTGCCTCAGAGTTTCCTCTGAGTAAAGTGAATCAGCAAGTTAATGAATGATGAAAAAATCAAGAAAATATGAGACTGCTTGAAAAGCATTCATAATCCAGAGATAAAGAAGAAAATGATTTATTTATTTATTACCACTGAGGGATATAAGTCAAAATAGTTTGGCCTCTGAGACAAGTTCAGATGATATCTAGATGAGAAAGCAGCTTAATATTTGCATTGTGTTAACTCAGCTTCAACAGAAATTCCCTAATGGTCCATTATTTTCTCAGCATTATTGTCCTAATCATGCCATAGTCTGCTAAAATGTTCATCTGTCCCACTTTTTTATCTTCATTTCACAACTAAGTTAATGTTATGTGATTTATTGTTACAAAGTTAGTGCTTGGAGTATATCCATATCTGAGGCCTCAGTATACATGATCTGCGATAAAAGTCCATGCTATTTTTTCTCTCTTATGAGGACATAAGATGAATAAAGCCTAGAACCCACAGTTGCCCTAAAAACTCTAACAAGAAAGAGCCATTAGTATTGAAGTATAGCTCAATGAGAAGCATGTTTGTAGATCATACATGAGGCTCTAGTTTTGATCCTCAGAACCACAAAAAAAGAAGAGTTGATTATCCAACTGGCAGATTTTAGAATTATTTGTCACAAAGTATGATCTTGTTGCCTAATTAAATAATTATAATCATCAACAAATATAGAACACATGGCTAGAGCAGGAGAATATTAGTTTTCTTTATTGTTAATTCTATTTTAGTAGGATACCAGAAGTGCAGTGTGTGTGTGTGTGTGTGTGTGTGAGAGAGAGAGAGAGAGAGAGAGAGA
>LOJH01025902.1:0-18198 GCA_001685095.1 Ellobius talpinus
GCTTTGTGGGAGCCTAGTCTGTTTGGATGCTCACCTTCCTAGACCTGAATGGAGTGGGGGCAACCTTGGACTTCCCACAGTGAAGGGAACCCTGACTGCCCTTTGTACTGGAGAGGGAGGGAGAGGGGGAGGGGGGAGTGCCAGGGAAAAGGGAGGAGGGGGGAGTTAGAAATTTTTAATAAAAAGTCACCCACAAGAACACCAAGCTATTCAGTCTTAAATGTATATGCAGAAGACCTAGGGCAGATCCCTTTTGGTTCCCTGATTTCTCCTAGATCCCATGAGTTCAGGTCAGTCGATTCTGTGGGTCTTGTTCCTGTTGTATCCCAGATCCCTCTCCTCCATAGGACTTCCCAAGCTTGAGTAAATGTTCATCTGTGGGACTGCATCTGTTCCCATCAGTTGCTTGATGAATTCTTTCTGGTCTCTTTGATGAGGATTCTCTAACTTCCAGTCACAGAACACTCTGAAGGAGGGCAAACTGTAGGACAAAGGTTTTATTTATGACTGTGTGACAGAAATTCCTGCTGGCCTGGAACCAGAAGGTTAGCAAGCAACCTCCACTACCCATGAATCCATCTAAACGACCCAACTTTGTAGTTAGCATCAGCCCCAATCGATTCTTTGTGTTACAGATGCCTTTTGCTGCCCTGTGTGAATATTGTCTGAGAGCTTCCCATGGATAAATAGCCTATGCAAAACTTAGTTAAGGAAAACTCAGAAAACTGTTGTACTTCATTAATCAGGTATTTTCCCTTAGCATTGTATTTTTGGAAGCTTCATTCAGGTTGTTTAGAAATATGGAATTCTACTAGCTAAAGTGCAAACAGAAAAAATTAAAATGCAAACGGCTAAGAGAAAGTGCCTCAGTCCACAGAGGCTGAGTACCCTGAGGTTGCAAAAGCTAAATTCATTCTCAAGGTTCTCTGCATCTTCATTTCAGCCACCCCTGTGAACCTACACATCAGTGCCATGTTACCAGTGACATGGCTGTTTTGGTGTCCTAATATCTCCACTTGTGGCCTTGCCTGGTTACAGAAGATAGTTGGGTCAGGCTCTGTCTCCTGTTTCTAGGGTTCTTTGCTAGAATTACTCTCATAGATTCCATGGAGTTTCCATTGTACTAGGTTTCCATATCACCCCTGAAATGTCCCCCAATTCTAGTCATTTCTCCCAGTATTTTCTCTCTTCCTTGCCCTGAACTGATCCCTCCTGTTCCCAAGCTCACTTTTCCCCAGCCAACACTTGAAATCTGTTCTATTTCCCCTTCCCTGGAAGATAATTTTATCCCCTCCTAAGCCACTCTTGTTAGCTTTTCTGGGTCTGTAGACTATAGCATGATTAAACTTTACAGCTAATATCCACATATGAGTGAGTACATACCATGTTTGTCTTTCTGGATCTGTTTACCTCACTTGTTTTCATTTTTTTCTAGTTAAGTTTATTTATTTTCCTGTAATTTTTATGATTTCATTGTTTTTAACAGCTGAGTATTACTCCATTGTGCAAATATATCACTTTTTATCCATTCTTTGGGTGGATGGACATCTAGGTTATTTCCAGTTTCTGACTATTATGAATAAAATTCATCAGGAAATCAAACATTGAAAAGATTCAACTCTGATTTCATTAATTTTGTGTGTGGATATTGTTAAATACCAGTAATAGTCTCTTTCTATGCTAGCCTTGATGTTTCTGTGAAGTTTTTCTTGGGTAATTTTCATATTTTACTAATCTACTTTTTATTTTATTCATTTCTACTTATAAAAGCTAGACTTCTTCATGTTAGTTTATTTGAATTGTTATTTCTTCTAGTCATTTTATACCTTTGTTAAAGTACAATTAGTAAATTAAAATTGTGCATATTTAAGATGAAGAGTAATGTTTTGACATATATTTACTTCATGAAATAATATCCACAATGAAGCTAATGGTCAAATTAGACTTTTTTTTAAGTTACCAGTGATTTTGTGTATATGTATGTAGGGAGAAGTGTTTGGAATCCACACCTGTGTAAGCAATTCTAAATTGTATAACACTGTTTAAATGAATTGGAAATGGGGTATCCTGCGGTGGTACCTGTATCACAACAAACTCTGTCAGGTCACAGACCACATATCCACAGGTGGTAAGAGATCTGACTCTTGAAGTTCTTCAGACTTCACCCAATACACCCTGTACCAGGACCCTCCTCGCTGCCAAGCCTTAAGCACAAATGACGAGTTCTGGATGCAGTCCTTCCTCTCCTATTATTCTATTCACATTGCTATAAAAATCTAACTACACCTCCAACCCACTGTCCTTCCTTGGAACTCCAGCCAAATGGTCTGTAAAATCATTTTTAAAAATTCAACTAACAACCTAACTTTAGAAGCCAACCTTTATGATAAAACCACAAATAATATTAGAGTATTACTTCCTAAGAAATAACCAATCATATAGCAATGGTCACCAACAAGAATATTTACAAAGTAAAAGATAATCAAAGCATCCATGAGCAAAAAGGAAAGTGTTCTGTGGATTATTAGACATGAGCTTAAACTACACTACAATGCCATGGTAATCAAAGCAAACTCCATATGGAGGTTCCTCAGTGTTAATCATATTTTATTGAAGTAAGTAAGTTGTAGCTGCAAGAAGCAGACATGTTGCACTGTCAAGAATAGCCTCATGTCATTAAAATATTTTAAATGTTCTATTCTGTAGGTCTTTGAAGTGTTTGAAGACAATCTATCTATGTAAAATAACTTTTAACATTGAAAACATACCTAATGTGACTATAAATTTGATTACTATAGATGACTAACTACTAACCTGTATTCTTATATACTTTACATTTTTGAATGAACTGCAAATGAATAATACCCAAAGCAAGAATAGAAATGTACAAACAAAATAAAGAAATTAACTTCAATTTTGTTTCTATAAACCAAAATCCATACCAATGTAAAATATTTTAAGATTAAGAGTTGTGGGTTTTTTTGGATTAAAGTAGATTAAAAATATACTTTTATCGTATTTCTGTATCATGTCCTCTTTTTTATTTTTAAAGAGATCTTCAATTTAAATCTTGTTAAGCCTTTTGTCTGATTATGACCAATAGTAAATTGTAACCAACTCCCTCCCCTTAAAAGATAATAAACGTCCACAACCCATCTTTTGGGAATGCGGGCATTGTTTTCTCTAAATTACTTCTATTGTCTGGTGTGCTGGTATCATTGGTGGAACATTGAGAAAACTGGAATAATAATGAAATCCTGGCTGGGGTAGTCCATAACATTCGACCTTCTCAGTCAGCAGCCTTGAAGCTCTTTTGGATGCAGAATCTGAGGAGACAATAACAGGGGCATTTTGAAATGGTGGATCACCTGTGCTACAAATTTTTATTGGTATGTGGTCCTCTTGTCCTGAAAATATATACACTTTCAAAGGTAGCATACTTTATGAGTATAAATATGTGCTGTGCACAAGTTGGTTGAATTTTTTGTTTTGTTTTGCTTTCTATTTGAGCAGGTAAAATGTACATTATGTGTCCTGTAGTTCTAGTTTTTTTTATATTTGTAGCTACAATTTTCTGGTTGTCTTCCCTTATCAAACCTGATTTTCTTTAACCCAGAATGAATCCACAGCTTCTTGTTTCCTGTGGAAATAAAAGCATAGCTTGTCCCCCAAAGCAACACACATTTTGACTTATATTTTGAAGTCAAAATATTTTTAAAATATATAGGCTGGTTTAATTATAATCCAGTGTCTCTTAGTAACTAATAAATTCAAAGGCAACCCAATAACATACAGAATCCAGACTCTGTGTATTTCCCATCTTTATGTGGTCTTTTCCTTTTATATTACTTTGTTCCTTTTTAACAACTTTATTTTATTATTTTAAAATTATTCATTTCTTTTTTATGACTATCTAATCATTTTTTCTCTCCCAAGCCTTTGTATATTTTTAAATATATTGCAACCTGTTTACAGCTTTTTTTCTGTCTGAATTGTCTTTGTTGTGTATCTATTATCTCTTTATGACCACATGAGCCTTTAAACTGCTAAGCCACATGGCTAGGACTTCTGCCTCTGTTTTGGTGCCTGGCCCTACCCTGCTTGATTCCTAGAGAACCTAGCTTCATGGCAGAAGTACCAGCAAGATTCACATTTACTGCCCAACTCTTGGGAGATTTTGGGTCCACATTGCTTCCAAGTAGTACATCACCTGCCACTCATAAACCCCATTTATGGCTGAAGGGCCTCTTAAAAAAGTTGCACACATTTTTTTCTGCAAACAATGAGCCAGGCAGGAAGCTTTCTCTTAATGGAGCTACACCTCTACTTGCTACTAGCGTACGTATGGACGGGCAGTTTCCAAGTCAAGTTTGACTCAGGTTTTTGTGTTTAGAACCCTTTCCTAAGTTAGGTCAGGTCTTATATGGAAATTCTGACCCAAAGTTGGCAGAACATAGATTAATATATATGGGTTAATTATAGTTGTAAGATCCAGTTAGTAATAAGCCTGAGCTATCAGTCAATCATTTCTAATTAAGATTAAACCTTTGTGTCTGTTATTTGGGAAATGAAAGGATAGAAAGAAAGTCTACCTACAAAGAAGTTCCTTTGGAATGGAGAAAGTTGCTTATGAACCTTTTCATAGCATTTTTCATCTCTTTATTTCTCAGTGTATAAATGGCTGGGTTTAGGAGAGGTGTAAAAACAGAGTAAAACACAGCAAAAAATTTATCCAACCAGGTGATATTGAGTGGCCACACATAGATGAAGATACAGGGTACAAAAAATATCATAACTACTGTGATGTGGGCACTGCATGTGGACAGGGCCTTAGATGCACCAGATTTAGAGCTCTGGCTAACAGTGATAAGAATATATGTATAGGAAATGAGCAACAGAATGAAACATGTTACAGCCACAACCCCACAGTCAGCATTCATTAATGTATGTAAATGATGTGAATCTATGCATGCTAACTTGATTACCAATGGCATATCACAGAAAAAGCTGTCAATTTCTTTGGGGCCACAAAAAGGTAACCGGACAATCACAACTATGTAACTTATACCATGTATAAAGCCAGTGGTCCAGGAAGTCAACACCAACCCAATGCATCTTTTCAGGTTCATAATGGTGAAGTAGTGGAGTGGTTTGCAGATGGCCACATAGCGGTCATAAGCCATCACCACCAACAGCACCATCTCTCCTGCAGCAATGCAATGGGCAAAGAAGACCTGGGACATGCAGCCTGCGAATGAGATGCTCTTGTTTTCCCTGAGGAAATCTGATATCATCTTTGGAGTAGTAATAGAAGAAAGCCACATATCGACAAAGGACAGATTGGCCAACAAGAAGTACATAGGAGAATGGAGATGGGGGTCAGTGGTGATTAAAACAAGGATGACAATATTTCCAGACACGATGAACAGATAAAGTACCAAAAACATCACAAAGAGTATGACCTGAACACTCTGTGAGTGGGCAAGTCCCCAAAGTATAAATTCTGACACCACAGACTGATTGCCTCCATCCATTTCACTCAGTGAGTCCTCAGAAGTGATCTACAAATTAAGAAAGATTATGAATTAGCCATATGAGGAAGTCTACTTCCTTTATAGAACTTAACATTCACTTTGAAACTTACTGAGATAAAAATACATAAATATAAAGAGAAATCTAAGGCAACTATGAGTGACCCTGCTGCCCAAGTGAAAACTAATGAGCCAAGAGCAACTCCCCATGAAGAGAAGCATCAGGTGTGACAGTTACCCATACGCTCTATCAGGAATTTTTTCTTTTAACAGAGCAATACAGAAGCAGGACAGCAATGTGAAAAACAAAAAACAAAACAACAAAAAATATGTGGTTTCTTAAATAAATGGTCTGAATTTGTCACTATCAATCATAACATTCCACAATGAAAATAAGACTTAATATTGGAAACTGGTGGGGAGTTCGTTTGAATAACAGTGCAAATGGTCTGATAGGATGCTAAAATTTTTGGTCGCATGCTTAATTATCTCATTGGGCACAGGTAGAATTATTTCTGTGACATTGGTGATTTTAAATTTTAGCTTAAAACTATAAAGTAAATGATTTGAAAAACTCGGTGAGGAAGCATAAAGAACAGAACACCATATAAGATGTACATAGATACCAGGCTAAAATGTACAAACCAGGTTCAAAAGCTGGGTGATGCTGGGTGATTAAAGGTGGTGATGCACACCTTTAATCCCAGAATGTGGGAGGCAGAAGCAGATAGTTCTCTGTGAGTTCAAGGCCAGCCTTATCTGAGTTGTTTCCAGGACAGCATCTTAAGCTACAGAGAAACCCTGTCTTGAAAAAACAAAAAACAGGTTCACAGTTGTTCATTAATAATTGTATATCATTGAAGTTATCTATTCAATGAAACTGTTTAACAAAATACCACTGCAAATACCTGTATGAACAGATTGACCAAAGAACACAACAAAGCATATTCAGATCTGAGCTTTGAAAATCACAATTGGTTCAATCTTAGCAGTATAAAATTTGATCTTAAATTGCATGAACTCATCCTGAGAGCCATTACATTTTGAAGTATTATAGTTTCTTGACATGAGCAAATATATCATTTGTCACCAATCTATCATCAGTATCTTTTTCATTTATCTACTGATCATCTTTGTTCTTTTAAAGAGCAGAATAAATTACATAAACAAGCAAGCATAACTGTTCTTTAACTGTCATCTTTTGATGAGTATGATATTATCCTTTCAGTAACCAACAGTTACTCACACCAAAGCACAAGCAGGGTGCTTACACTGATCTAATGGACAATACTCATGCCAGATAATGGAGAGTTATTACCCATTTCTGCTCACTACATTGACTCTCACACTGCTTTTCAACTTTATTTTATCCTAGATCAAGTGAACAATGAAAGCCCTGAATTCATTATCAGAATTATTTTACATTACTGTTTTCTAAGGACTGAGAGGGGTGGAGTAAGAATGAAAACCAAGAAGGTTCTGAAAATGTCAGGTAACATCACCATCTGCTATAGGAGCATGATGGCAGGTAAGTAAACACACATGCCTTTCAGTGATTTACCAAATATCTAAGGAAAATGCACCAATTATACAGAAGAATTCTTGTTCCTTGAAACTATTTTTTAACCTTTCAAAAAGTTTCTGGTCAACCTGAATTATTTGGTTTTGTTTTTATTATTTCTTTAATTTTTAATATTATAATATAAATAATATAAATATAAAATTTCTTCCCTTCTCCAGATTCTTCCAAATACTCTTCTTTGTTCTCCTTCATATTCATGACTTCTTTTTTAATTGTTTTAGCATAAATGCATACATATACTTAGATATATATGTATATATGTGCATGTATGTTTTGCATAAAAATGTGTTCATATGTGTATGTATATATATGTGTGTGTGTTTGTATGTATGTATATTTACATATTCCTATTTATAAACTGCTCAATCTGTATGATGTTTCTTGTACATATCCCTTCAGGTTCAGCCATTTGGAGTTGCAGAACCAATTGTCATGCTTTTTCCATGGGAAGTCTACTTCTCCAACTCTGAGTATCCCTTAGATCAGCAGTGATTCTTTGTTGAAGCCTCTTGGGTTTTTTCTACTCCATTGTAGCATATCTATTGCTGTTGGGTTTGTTGAGCTCAATTTTGAAAATCTTGGGAAAACTGTACTCACTAAAAGAGAGTAATCATTTACAGAGCTATGTCAGGCTGTCCTTTGTGACCTCTGCAGCAAAGCAGAACCATGTCTCAAGTAATGCCTTTTAAATAGTCTCCTCTAGTATTATAGATGTAGGACACTACTGTATCAGACCTCTGTGAATGCAAAATACCTTATAGCTACTTTCTGATGCATAGGAGTGATCATATTTTAACAGACCTATTTTAATGATATTATTCAGACTTCTATGTTTCCATGTGATGATTGAAAAGCTAGTAAAAATGGTACCAAATATTAGAATAGCTTAAAGATTGTTAACCATTCAATTTAATAATGGGTTATGAAAATACATAGTAAAGTATATACATAAGAACCACTAAGCCTTACAAGTATCGAAATTAACTGTATGTTGAAACAATTTTATTTGTAAAGTTAAGGCCAAGTATTTTTATTGCTCATTTGAAATCATCGTGTAATATATGTCTGTACATATATATATGTATATGTGTGTATATATTTGCACATATGTATTTATTGGAACAAATATATTTGCACAAACAGATTTATAGATATTTACACATGCATACATAATCACCTTTCTTTAAAATATTTGCTACTATTAAGTTGAGAAATACTCATTTGGCAAATATGAAATATATAAATGGAAAGAATACATTCAGCATGCAAATTGCTTTTCAGGATCATAACAACTACTTCACCCTTCTCTCTTATTTTTTTTGCCCGTGATCTATCAGTATTTTCAAAGACCTAATGAGTTATACTGTTTGTTAAAATGTCTCTGTAATTCTTGAATCTAAATTAGTAATAATTCTCCCAGAAAATCTAATATCGGATTACATGTAATAAATAAAAAAATTAATGAACAGAAGCAAACTGAATAATCGTCCTAAGAATCTAAAAGCAAATTATTTATTTTATTCTATTTTTCAATGTTGTTTTTTGTACTGATTGGCCTTCTATCAAGTTAGTAAACTTTGTAACAGTCTCAATATTTGAATTTCTGTATCTATGATTATAGTCATAATTACACAACTTAAGATCACATATGATAGATACTGATGATTATGTGATTAAATAACCCAATATTAAATTGAATATATGACAATCTTTAAGCTATTGTAATATTTGGTACCATTTTTACTAGCTTCTCAAACATCACATAGAAACAAAACATTCAGAATAGTAGTAGCTTATAATATCTTGCTTAGTTGGCAGATTGATTGCTGTGTTGTGGATTTTTTACTATATATGTTTTGTTCTGATTTTTGGTTGTATATTTTTTCACTTTTTAAATATGATTTAATTGGAGTAGAATCATATAAGTTTCCCTCTTCCCTTTCTTTCCTCAAGTGTTTCCCAAGCGCCCCACATACTCTTCCCATGCTATTTCTCAACTGTGTAGCCCATTTTCTTTGATGTTTATTGCTACACACATGGTTTATGTATGTATGTGTATGCACAAATGCATATAAATATAATGTGTTGAGCCCATTTTTGTAGTTGCATATGGTTTCAGAACTGACCACTTGGCATTTGACAGAAAATTGGGGGACTCATTCCTACAAAAAAAATGATTCTCTTTGTCCTAGCAGACAATAATTAACAGAAATTTTAAATATGGTTTTCACAATTTCCCATTGCTTTTATTTTTACTCTTATTTCTATGCTGAAAGTTATCTTATCTACTATGCAGTCTTTTATTTAAAACATATTTTATCCAGTTAAGTAGTAGGGAATATTTGGACAATTTTAGAAGTATTTTACTTTTTGGATTATCAGATAAAGAATGATGACATTCTGGATGTAGATATTAGAACACATGAAATAGGAGAGGTAGAGAAAATATTTTAATTGGCCTCTAATAATGACAGAGGACAAAGAAACCATTTTCAATTCTACACATAGGGGTATAGCTAAAAAAGAGATAACCAGAAATATTTTAAGAATTACCTTACAAAAGAATATCAGAGAGATCAGATAACTTACCATACTCAAAATTTTCTATCAGAAAAGAAACATATCTAACATGTGCCTATGAAGACATCCATATTGTGTAGAGACAGTCTTCATCTAATTTAGACCTATATTTGCCACCTGAAATTGTCCCAAGGGTAAAGTTCACTTGTTGTATGTTCTGACCCAAATGAGAATGGTGGATATAATTACTTTGTACATCAATTAGGGATTTTTCTGCTTAAGGTGATATTGATTGGTACATATTTGTGAAAACAGAAAGTGACTAAGGCCCTGTTAGTCATCCCAACTTTGATTAAAATTAGACAACTTTTCAAAATTATGCTCTTCACAGATAAAGACTAAAGAGATGCTTTCTGATGCCTAGTCTCTTAGTATATATATATATGTATATATATATATACACATATTCAAACGGGATCATTTTTTGAAGGTATGCAACCATTTTCTGTAAAAATGTAAGATATGACCAGAACAAAACCCATGCTGTGAAAGTAATCATGTCAAATCTGCATCAAGTCTTTGTTGCATGACTGATGATGTTCAGTGTTCTCCATAATTGTATGTGATACAGGCAAGAATGAAGTGGATGCCACAAACATTAACTCCATGGAATATAAACAATTCTTCTATTGTTTTAGAAAACTAGGGAGTATACCTTTCACTTCAATTTCAATTTCACTACAGATGGAGTTGCAGTAGATTCTGTGGATCACAAAATAAAAGTGCTACAGTTGATTTTTTCCAGTTGGTATATCTAAATTGTAATAATCAGCAATTACTACACAAGTTACCATGGTATTTTGTTGGCAAAACTGTATATACATGTGCATAGTGTAACTTTATTAGCATCTTTATCCAAATGAGACAACACTGAATATTAGTAGAAATTTCTTATTAATATTATGTGATGCCAATAGACATAATATAGACTTCTGTAAACATAAAATAAGGGAAACTGACAAGAACATGTTCATAAGTGTACATTAAGGTAGGTGAGTAACAAAATCAACAAGATTAAAATTTACATGTGTTCTTTCTAGCCTGGTTTTCAATGATACTATATATTGTTATTACACAGACTGTAGTATTTTGAATTGTGAAAAACCTGTTTATTTCCCTCTATTATAACAGAATAATTTTCTTGCTGTGGTAGTCTTCCTCAAAGTTCATGATTTACAGAAAAAGACATGAACATTTTAGTGTGTTTCAGAAGATTTATTGTCTGAAGTAATGCCACCAAAGTCTGAAAATTTTATTTAATGTCCCGGCTCCAAAACTGAAATTCTGAGGAAGAAGATTGTATATGAATCCTCCAGAGGAAACCAGAACACATGGTGGCTAAGAAGCACAAATTGAAACATATCTTGACTGTGTTTCTCAGATAGAACTTAGAACTATTAAGTGGTTTCTCTTGGCTAATTTTAATGTCTTCATGGTAATTAAATCTGCAAAATGAAAAAAATAAGAATAAGACTTTCTAAGATTTAGTCACAGATATTTTGCTATATATTCTCCAAATACTGATCATCAATATCTTAAGTTATCCTCTATTTATAAAATCATTTCCTGCTTAATTAATCTTCCTACATTTTAATTTCTCAATACTATTTTATTTTTTCTGACTGTGCTTTGATTTTTTTGTTTCTTTGTTTTGCATTCACACTTAGATTAAATGAGATGCTGAAATTATCCATTGACCTAAGAAATTATGGCAATGTCTCTCATATCAGGAATAGTCCATTTTTCTTTTAATGGCCAAAGGAAAGCCTGTGACACCATAGAATGCTTTCCTCTTTCAACCTTACTCAGGCTGCTTTTGGATTCTGGAGCGG
Source organism: Ellobius talpinus (assembly GCA_001685095.1). Classification (NCBI taxonomy): domain Eukaryota; kingdom Metazoa; phylum Chordata; class Mammalia; order Rodentia; family Cricetidae; genus Ellobius; species Ellobius talpinus. The sequence continues at coordinate 11,526 of LOJH01025902.1, forward strand.
TTTCTGGTTACTGCATGGGTGGTTTACCACTAACAAAGCAGTTTTCTCAGAAGGACAATTCACATAAAAGCCATCCCCCAGATATGTTAATGATTTGAAAGTAGAGGGACTCTGTACTATTCTTTCTCTTAAAATTACAGTTGGCTCTTATAGTTGTTAAGAAGTAAGTGGGCTAACAAAATTTATATATCAGTAAAAGCAACTACAATATAGAATTCTATTCATATGTCATTGCTATCAGTAGAAATTAATTCTGAAGAATTCAATTATGTTATTTTCTTCAGACAAACAATTGGAAAATCATGTAAGGTTGCCTTAAATACTGAGAATAGTTAGCATAAGTAATATTAAAAGGGATAACCCTTGCAATGAGTATTCAAGTATCAATAAATATTGACTCCTACACCCAATTTTCTTGAGTTAATATTTTCCTCTCTTTCTACACAATGATTTCATGTAAATTTTCTTTTCCCACAAAATCTATCATTTTCTTGTCTATGTCCTTTTTTTTATAACACCAAGTTTGGAAATTTTCATTCAAATACATGTTGCAAACTGTGGAAATTCTGAGAACCATTGACAGTGTCATCCCATTTCAGAAATGCTTTCCAAATAATGTATTTTTCATCTTTACTATTGGGATACATTTTTCCTTAAATATATAATTTAGACTAATATGTTTACTTCTTCCAATAAAATGATATTTTAAACTTAAAAAAAGAAAAAATGAAGGCCCAGGAATTTTTCTTAAGAAGTCCAGGATTAAACATTAGACCTGTGCTTAACCACTGATTTCCATTTTCCATCTAAATGATTACCAAAATTTTCAGATGTTTAAAAAAATTTAAAAGATGCATATGAAAAGCACATTTAACGATTGAATATAAAGTCAATATTTTAAAGAATTTAGCAACTAATAATGCTTGTCCTTTTTATAAGCATTGTGTATGATTCAGGAGAACTCCTTCAGTGAATGAAAATTAATAATAGAATCAATATAAACTTTTAAAATTTCAAAAATCTTATCAAGGACCCTAAATTAGCTCTGATGAGGTTTTTATTGTTTAAAAAACCCTAGATGAAGATTCCATTTTGTCTTGATCCTCTTAGCAACATAAGAAGAGAAGTCAACATAAATTCTCAAGATGTGATCCATAATAAGTCACCATTCACAACTTGCAGTTTTCTACTATGGTAGATGGTGTTTTCTCTGCAAAGGAGAACCTTTATATCACTATCACCTTTAAAATACTTCACATGGAGTTATGACCTAGAATACTGCCTTCACTATCACTGAAACTAAATGCTTTTACATAAATTCCAAAAATAACTTAGTTTACACAGTAAAATTCTAAAAAAGATACCCTTTTGTCTTTAATCATGAAGGAGTGTTGGATATTGCAATGAACTTTTTCTGCATCTAATGAGATGATCGTTTGGGTTCTTTCTCAATAAAATACTTCCAAACTGAATTGAAGAACACAATATAAAGAGCATCCACCGTTATCATCTCATGGATGCAGAGATGGTTCAGTATATGAAAAGCAGTAAATGTAACCATAAACATAAACCTAAAGAAAATTGAAACATCATCTCACTAGATTTAGAAAGGGCCTTTGATAAATTCAGCACCATTTCAGAATAAAAGGTCTGTAGAGATTAGTGATGCTAAAGAGAGTTTACAACAAACCCATAGCCATGATCACCTTAAGTGGAGAGAAACTCAAAGCAATTCTACTAAAATCAGAACAATAAAAGGTTGTTCACTCTCTCCATGCCTGCTCAATATAGTACTTGATGTCATAGATCGAGCAATAGGACAACTGGAAGAGATCAAGTGGATACAAGTTGGAAGGGAATAAGTCAAATTATCTTTATTTTCAATTGAGTTACACAAAAAAGAGGATGATAGCTAAAATATTACTGAACAATAAAATACTGCTGGAAATCTCACCATTCCCAGTATCATTCTATTCTAAAGCTATAGTAAAAATTTTAAAAAGAGTTGTGTTGCCATGAAAACAGAAATATTGGTCAATAAAATAGAACTGAAAAACCAGATGTAAGTTCACAAACTGAAAAACCAGATGTAAGTTCACAATTTTTTAATAAAGAAAAATATACACACTGGGAAAATAGACAGCATCTTCGTCAAATGGTCCTGATCAAACTGGATGTCTGCACATAGAAGAATGTAAATAGATACATACTTATCATGCTGCACAAAACTTAACCCAATTGGGATCAAAGATCACCACATAAATCCAGATACATTGAACCCAATAGAAAATTAAGTGTAAAAGACTAGAAAGCATTGGCCCATGAGATAATTTTCTGAATAGAACATTCACAGTATGTGCACTAAAAGCAATAATTACTAAATGGGCTTCATGAAATTGAAAAGCTCCTGTAAGGTAAAAAACAAAGCAGCAACCTACAGAATGAGAAAAGACTTTAACCAACGCCACATCCGATAGAGGTGATATATACATATATATATATATAAACTAGATATCAAAAAGCTAAATAATCCATTTAAAAATGGGTTTGAGCTACAACTCTGGTAGAAGCCCCCTGCTCCAAAAGAAGTTCTGCCAGCCAATGGAACTCCAGGTAGGCAACATGTCCAGAGACCCTCTCACTCTCTCACTGCCTGCCACCAAATGCCCCTACACTCTTCATCACCATATCCTGGCCCACAAACTCCAACGGAAGCCTACTGTTATACCAGAATCACCACTGACCACCTGAACCTTAGTTAAGCTGACCACCAATGAACTGTCCCCCCTCTCTTAGTGGTGTGGGAAGTCCTGTCTATGTGTTGCTTTTATTGCTTAATGAATAAAGGAACTGTCTGACCTGTGATAGGGTAAAATAAAGCTAGGCGGAAAAACTAAATTGAATGCTAAGAGAAAGAAGACAGAGTCAGGGAGAAGCCATGTAGCTGCATACCTGTTCTGGAGCCTACTAAACTTTGCCAGCAGTCCTTGACCATGTGGTGATGTACAGATTAATGGAGAAAGGTTAGTTTAGAATATAAGAGTTAACCAGAAATACTCTTAGGTGATTGCCAAGCAATGATTTAAATAATATAGTTTCTGAGTGAATATTTCGAGTCTGGGCAGCTGGTAACAAACAAGCAGCTTCCTCCATCTTAGTACCTTCCCAGTCTACTGCAAACTACTCCTGCCCTCCTTGTCACCATATCAGAGCCTCTAACTCATGTGGAGAACCCTGCTTAACCACAGGATCTTCTACCCTACAGAACTCCAGGTAAGTTGCAAAACCAGGGAGCTACCCTCACTAACTTGGTTCTACCCCACCCTATCCCTATTCTTCTCACCCATACTCATTGCCATGCCTTTACCCCTAAGTCATGCAAAGACTTCGGCTCAGTCATTGGTCACCAGTCTAGCCCCCAACTCATGTTGAATCCCTCTGCTCAACCACAGGCCACACCAGCCAGAAGATCATAGACAAAGCAGAAATCAAGTAACAAAACACCCATCCTAAAAAGAAAAACTAAGAAACTGAAACCTATAACTATAATCATTCCAAATTAAGAAGCCTAAAGGCCAGTGTAAGGACATAATCAACATCAACCAAAGGAACATATCACCACTGGAGCTCAGATATCCTACTACAAGAACTGCTGAAAATTCCAACACAGCTGAAGCACAGATGACCTTAAAACCACCTTTATGAAGATAATATAGTTCCTTAAAAAGAAACTAAATAAATCTCTTAAAGAAAGTAAAATGGCTAAAGAAAATGTGAATAGATACCTCAAAAAAGTCAAGAATAAAACAAGTAAATATTTGAAGAAAATGAATAAAACCATTCAAGACTTGAAAAACAAAAATAGAAACAATAAAAGTGACCTATGAATCCAAGCATCAACAACATAATGCAAGAGATGGAAGAGAGAATCTCAGGTGTTGAAAACACAGTAGAAGAAATAGATACATTGGTCAAAGAAAATGTTAAATCTAAAAAATTCCTGACACAAAACATCCAGTAAATCTGGAACACTGAAAATATCAAACTTTAGACTAATAGGGATAGAAGAAAGAGAGAAATCCTAGCTCAAGGCCCCGAAAACATTTTCAACAAAATTACAGAAGAAAATTTTGTTTTGTTATATGCCCAGGAGTGATACAGATGGGTCTTGAAGTAGACTGATTTCCAATTTTCTAAGACACCCACCACACTTATTTTTGAAGTGGCTATACAAGTTTGCCTTACCACCAGCAGTGGAGGAGTGTTCCCCTGACTGCATATCCTCTCCAACATAAGCCTTCCTCAGTATATTTTATGTTAGTCATTTTGATAGGTGTAAGATGGTATCTCAGAGTCATATTGATTTGTATTTCCCCGATGACTAAGGATGATGAGCAATTCCTTAAATATCTATTTGCCATTTGAGATTCTCCTGCTGAGAATTTTCTGTTTAACTCATTACCCGATTTTTAATGAGATTATTATTTATTTTGATGTCTAGTTTCTTGAGTTCTTTATATGTTTTGGAAATCAGCCCTCTGTCAGATGTGGAGTTGAAGAAGATCTTTTCCCATTCTATAGGCTATTATTTTGTCTTATTTACTGTTTCCTTGCCTTACAGAAGATTTTCAGGTTTAGGAAGTCTCATTTGTTAAGTGTTAATCTCAGTCTGTGTTACTTGTGTTGTATTTAGGAAGTGGTTTCCTGTGCCAATGTGTTCAAAGCTACTTCCAACTTTCTCTTCTATAAGGTTCAATATAATTGTATTTATGTTGAGGTCAATGATCCATTTGGACTTGAGTTTTGTGCATGGAAATAGATAAAGATATATTTACAGTCTTCTACATGTTTACATCTAGTTATGCTAGCACCATTTGTTAAGCATGGTTTCCTTTTTCCATTGTACCATTTTGACTTCTTTGTCAACAAAAAGCTGTTCATAGGTGTGTGGATTACTGTATTTCTGATTCACTGTTCCATGTGTCTCTTTTCATAACAGTACCAAGCTGTTTTTTACTATTGTATCTCTATAGTAGAGTTTGAAGTCAGGGATAGCAATACCTCTGGAAATTTCTCTATTGTACAGGATTGTCTTAGCTATTCTGGATTTTTTTGTTTTTCCATATGAATTTGAGTATTATTCTTTTAAGGCCTATGAAGAATTGGTTTGAGAACTTGATGGGGATTGCATTGAATCTTTAGATTGCTTTTGGTAAGACTGCCATTTTTATTATATTGATCCTACCTATCCAAGAGCATGAGAGATCTTTTCATGGGAGCCCTTACTTGTTGAGAGGAGTGGATGGGGGACAGGCTGTGGGGTAAGTAAGAGGGCAGGAGGAGTGGTTGGGGGGAATTGTGGTTGGAATATAAAATGAAATTTTAAAAAAGTAACAAAAAAGAATATTATCCGAACCTAAAGGAGATGCCTATAAAGGTACAACAAGCTTACACAACACCAAATAAACTAGGCCAGAAAATAAAGTCCCCTCACCACATAATAATCAAAACACCAAACATACAGTACAAAGGAAAAAAACATAAAATGCTACAAGGAGAAATGATCAAATAACATATAAGGCAGACCTATTAGAATTACAATCCACTTCTCAATGGAGAATCTAAAAGTCAGAAGGACCTGAATAAATGTCCTGCAAATTCTAAGAGAACAAAGATGACAGTCCAAACTACTATACCTAGCAAAACTTTCAATCACCATACATGGAGAAAACAAGATATCCCATAATAATTAAAATTTAAACAATATCTATCTACAAATCCAGCACTACAGAACGTACTATATAGGACCTGGCAGACCTGTGTATGAGCTAATATGCATTATGTATATGAGACAAAGTCTATTCCTGTTTATATCTTAAACCTGGATGAATAATGAAGTTAATTCTGTATCATCTGGTATAAATTCAGAGGTTTCAAAATGCAAGACAACTCTTTCTGCATATTGCAAATTAGTAACTATATTGAGAGGTTCTTTAAAATCCCTTAGTATCATGAAAATAGCACATAGCTCTGCCTTTTGGACAAAATGGGCTTTGTTCTACTTTACTTAAATCTTCTGATTTGTAACCTGTCTTTCCTGATTTATTTACATCAGCATAGAATGTGTGGGATCCACTTATTGGTATGTCAGATACAATGCAAGGAAGGATCCAAGAAGTTCTCTTATAAGGTTGATTCCATCACTTTTGGAATAATGGCTATTAATCCCTCCTAAAAATTTAGCACAAGTTCTATGGTAGAATTTAGTGTCTTCCCATTATTTTTCAATTTCATCAGTAATAAAAGACACTATAATCACTGCTGGGTCTATTTCTGCCAGATGACAAAGTCTCAATTTTCATTTAAAATTAATTCAAAGACCTTTCCCACATAAGTTTTTATTTTTTTACTTGGTTTATGTGGTAAAATTATCTAAGTTAATATCTTCCCTCTGCATTAAAACTCCTGTAGAGAAAATTCTGGAAGACAATATAAATAGGATGCAATAAGAGTTGGATCCAGCTGATCCACATGTGAGTTCTGTAAAATTTCTCTTCAACCAAAATTAATTCTTTCTCAGCTTCAACTGTTAATTTCCTGGGACTATTTAAATCTTTCTCATCTCAAAGTTGTTTTGATTTGCATTTCCCTGATAGCTAAGGAAGTTGAACAT
>LOJH01025904.1:0-18582 GCA_001685095.1 Ellobius talpinus
TATATATATATATATATATATATATATATATATATATATATATATATATAACTGCCTGTCAGTTTTAAGAATTAATCCAGTTGGGCCTGTCAATCACCTGGGCCTATTATAAGTACTCAGAAAATCCGAGTCCCATGAAGACATGCTAAGGAGATGGGAGGAACACTTATCCCATTAATTAAATGACAATGTACTTGTCCTCAGAATGTCATCTGTCACTATGGACCCTGCAAAGGTTTTATCATGGATCCTGTGGCCTGCTCACTTTAGAAAAAAAAATCATTTCCTCCTTCTTTATTGCTTCTTTTGGATACTGCTCAAAGCCTTAGCATACTGTCCCAGACACTTAGGACTGTTTCACTCTTTTTCTCGGAAGCCACTAGCCTTCCTCATGCGCTGTCACATAGTCTTTCCTTCATCTTCCTCGTCTAGGCAGCTGCTGAGTTCATGTTGTTGTTTTTCTCTTAACCTCCAATAAAATTGTCCTCAATCTGCCTTCAATTTTATTCCAGACTCCTTGATTAAGAAAAAGACAAAACAAACAAAGAAACAAACGAAAAACCCTCAAAGAACAAACATGAATCCCAAGTAACAGCCTGGGAGCTTACTGTGTAGCAATGCTAGTCTTGGCCTCCCAGCAATAGCCTCCCATGAGTTCCATTCTTGATTGACTTGTAAGTACCACATATAAAACAAGTTAATATATTTGTTGAATAAATATTATTCATTCCAATTTAATTGAGTGAAAATTGTGCTGGCTTGGATGGTACTTATGAATAAATATTATAACAGTATTCTTGGTCTTTAGCCTAAGAAAAATAATAAAAAATTCTGCCAACTTGAGCAAAACAAAATTGTTCCCCCTGGTTCTCTTCCCTGCAGCTATGTGCTTCTCTCTTCTCTCCTTCAGCTACGGCCTTGCTTTTTCTGCTTCTCCATTTCCCACTAATTCTTCAGACCACTGTATCTGGATACTGACCTCAACTCTTGGCACAAAATCACTCTGATTAAAAAAATGTGTTGCCAGATCTACTGGCCATTTTTTCAAGTTACTTTACCTGATTTTTCTATTTGAATGGATGCCTTCAATCACCCCTGAAGTATGTATTTTGGCTCTCTCCCATTTCTGACGTTCTCTTCTTGTCCCCTCTTCATCTGCTTTAAGGGTGCTTTCAACCCTGGCATTCACCTGGGTACCCTTGGCCTGCTCTTGACAAGCTCTCCTTCCCTCTTTTGGAGACAATCTGATATATCCCCACGATTTGAAGTCTACCTTTTATTCTTGATTCTATTTACTGTAAGCCTACAATCCTGTTGCGCTTATGCAGTCACATAATGAACTGTCTGATCAATACACATCCCTAGAGGAGAACAATCTATAAATGAGGTGAGTTTACATCCTCGATTGCATGAGGTAATGGGGTTTGCATTTATAACCCTGAGAAACTTATTAGTAAAGGCTCTTTTAATACTCATAAGTACCCAAGTATGCAAGAGACAAAATAAAAGTCAGTATCTTTTCAATTAAACCTGTCGTCTCCTCTTCTCGCATCCTAGCCTGCTTCTACACTCAGTCACTCATTTGTACTATTAGATTTGCAAGCCATCACACTTTCATCTCTCCCAACCTTCATCCCAACCACCCACTACCCCTGAAAATTTTTATTGTGTCAGTGTTTTATGAATATGTCTCCTTGATTTCCACCATCTCAATCTTCAACCAGTATGTCATCATTTCCTGTCTAGTGTATTAGATATTCCTCTTGATTCTTTTCTCCAGACTCAGATATATCAGCACCTTCAATGCATACACTGAAATGAGGTCACAACAATCAATTTTAAATATGCAAACTTCATTTACGTTCCTCCCTTGCTTAAGATCCTTGGAAATCATCAGTCAGCAACAGATTAACTTAGTCTCATCAGCCTGTCAAACAAGGCCCTCCATGATTGGACCTTTCCCCTTTTCCCCAGCCTCTTAGCCTCCCATGCCCCATTTCATATTTAACAACCTTGATATACAGCATGTTTCCGTGTCTATTGCATATCCATGAAAACCCGGGCTCTGCTGCTCCTGTTGAATAAAACTCTTTGCCAGTTCTGTTGGCCTCTTTAGCTATCAACCATCTGTCAAGACTTGGCTCAGCTGCCATGTCTCTTGGGGAGCCTACTGTGCACCCCAGAATGGGTTACATATTGCTCTCATAGCATACTGTGCACACTGCTGCCTTTTCATTTACCACATGATTGTTAAAATTAATACTTTATGCCTCTTTATTTCATTAGAGTGCATGCATGCTCTTATGAAAATTTTTGTCCTTTAAGGTATCTATTTCTCTACATCTTTTTCTGTTGTCTTTTTTTTTATTAATAAAGCATGTCCTATAGTTGGAAGAAAATATATAGACTGACCTTATATAAGTTGTTGATATTGTTAGATTCCCTTTATGCAAAGAAACATGAGTTTTAGAGAGCACACACAATGGAATGTGGGCATGCATGAGAGAGGATACAGCCACATAAATAGTTTAGGCAATAACCACCATGCAGCATCTATGGTAAGTTTCCTATGGTAAGCAGTGTTAGAGGTGAGAGATCAATCTAGTTTTTTTTCTATTTCCTTAGTTTCAGTTCTTGCTAGCTTCAAGCAGCTAGAGTATTTCACCATTCTTTTGGTACTAAAAAAATCTATTTTTCACACATAGTGATTCTAAACCCAAACTACATCCTTCTTCTGGTGCTCAATTAAAGTAAAATTAATACTTATTACTGTTATTTTGGTTTTTTTCAGTCATAGAGAAAAAAATGATATGATAGCCTCCAATGGGAAAATGCATACATACCTTAAGGGAATTTTGAGGTTCATTTTAATTATATGCTTTCCCCCAAAAGTGCTGATATTAGAAACACATATGATTAATGTTGGTTGGGGTCACATCAAGTTCTTTCATCTTCAGACCACTCAGAGCTGAACAGGGTCTTCAAACTATTAATAAAGAAGTGTTTCCCAACATGAGTGTGCACAGCTTGATATTCTTGGCATCATCTCCTATATTTGGTTATTTTCACTGAGATCTATCTTGGAAGATAGCAGAATACCTCTGAATACTTATCATTCAAAGTGCTGCTTTTAAGTTCTTACTTTCCATAGTAGATCAGCTTTTCAACTGGTGGCTCCTGGCTACCACACACTTTTAAGTTTCTTTTTGAGCTGGTCTCCTGAGCAGCTCTAATTCTAGACTGCTTCTGTTGGTTATTTTCCTGAGTCCTTGTGGGTCTGTGCAGTGATGATGCATGCTTAGTAGTCACCCAGAAAAGACCAGCTGAAGTGACACTGCTTTTAAAAAACCTGTGTCAGTCACAATCCCTTTTCTTTTCCAGAGGGAGAATAAGAAGAGATTGCATATCATATTTAAACTTTTGTACTGGAGAAGATGAGTGTAGGCTCAAGAGCAGGCAGGTATGTGTACACATCAGGCAATTACCGTTTTGTCCTAAATAGGTGTAGTCCTCAAATACCCAACTAAATTGAAAGAGATGGAAGGGAAGCAGCTATTGTTTAGTTGCTCAGTAATAGGATATGTTAACCTAGCCAAGGCAGTAAGACTTAGCTTGGACACAGAGGAACAATGTATGTTCCCAGATACTACCATAGAGGCTGACATTGCTATGGAGAGTGTTTCTTTGCTTTACTGCTTCTTGTCATAGACATTTGACTCTGATGATGATTTCTGAAGGCCTAGGTTACAGGTAAGAACCACTCTATATATTTCCATTCTATCATCTGGGTTTGCTCTTCAAGCACATGGCTTATAGACATTCTGACTTAATGGGCAAATATGGCTTTTTTCAGCATTAGGAATCAAACCTAGGGCCCTGAATATGCTAGATATGTTCTCAAAACTCTAAGCTACATTCCTAGCCACAGCTAATAGAATTTAAAAACTTTTCTCTTACTCTCTCCCCTTCTCTCTCTCTCTCTCTCTCTCTCTCTCTCTCTCTGTATGTGTGTGTGTTTGCACATATGCTCATGCATCAGTGAGCATAGATTTCAGAAGAGAGCTTTTGATTCCCTAGAGAGTATGTTTCAGGTAAACTGCACGGGATAGGTGTTGTGAACCAAACTAAGGCCCTGTGGAAGAACAATAGATACTCTTAACCTCTGAGCAATGTCTCCAGCCCTACTAAAATGGAACTTTAAAGAAAGAGAAGGTACTTATAAAAAAACAACATAGATTACAAGTACGGGTATTTAAACCTATTAGTATTATGATGTCCGTCTTCTATTAGTTCATAAAGGACAAAACTTGTTAGCCTTAAAAATAAGATAACAACACAATGGTAGAAGTAATACTACCCTTTCAACTGACTGAACTCAGCCTTAATTAGAAATAGAAAGTACACATTTTATACACTATAGTTATGATAGAAAATTCGCCATGAGAGTGACACTATATTTAAGTGAAAGATTGTGCCTCCCTGCCCCCATCCAAAGGCCTTTCCAAAATCATAATATGTCAGATGCTCTCTTAGTAAAGATCTATTCTTTTGTCTCCAAATGAAACTCATTTCTAATAACAACGGAGATGTGATATAGTGAATAGAAATTAGAACTTGAAGCCTCAATTTAAGCTTTTGAGTCCTAGCTTTGATCACATGTATTATGGACTTAGAGAAATCCTTCCCATATCTGAGGTGCACACCCTTTATCTGCAAAATACAGGAAAGGATGATGAAGGTAGTCTTTGTAATGGCTACACGATGAAATAGATTCTGAAGTATTTTCTAAACAGCAAAATAGTGCAGACAATTTAGCTGTTAGCTCTGCTCTCAAAGCATGGACCATCAAAGAGAAACTGAAGCAGTAGACATAAAGGACCAATGTATGTTCTATGGAATGGATGCCAGATTCCTAAGCTTTAGACTCCCTGATGCCATTACAAAGCAGTTAGAGAAGATCATTGGGATATTTGGAAGCCTTTGGAGGATCAGCTCCTATGATCCTCCACATTTATTTCAAGGGCTCTCTACAGCTTGCCGAACAAGATGGTAAACACCTCACCAATTTCCATTTATCTACCAACATAATTTCAGCCAAAAGACAATTTATTGCTAACAAATTTTCAATTGAGCCAATTAGCAAAATTGCCTACTTGCTAGCAGTAACAATATGGGTTTTTATTGATGCATTAATTATTCAAGACAAAATTTCCTGCTTAACCTTCGAAATAAGCTTAAAATGCACTATTTTATGTGACTGCCAAGGTTAAGAGGAAGATGTTTGTGATACGATTATAATTTATATTCCTGGGTTTCCCATTCATTTTAGAGACATCAAGACTACCTGGTCAAATGAAGGTTACATTTGTGATGCTTAAGTTACATCAGAAAATGGCAATGACACTCAAAATAATGAATTCAAAGGTTCTGCTGATATAATACATTTGCTCATCTGTGTCTTTCTTTGACTATTCATCTGTATTTCAACCATTTAAAAACTTTAATTCAAAATGAAAATGTTTTCTAGCTTTGCCTTTTGGTTGGAAAACAGCAACTGAGATATATATATATATATATATATATACATACATATATACATATATATACATACATACATATATACATATATACTGCTATGTGAGAATATTTTATGTATTTCTTCTTCTAATCTAATCTAATGAAAAATATGTATTGAGAAAAAACCTACTTAGCATTAAAATCTTTTTTTGAGCACATGCTGTCTTTGTCTCTGGAGCAATGAATTAGTTGCTGGGGTCTCAGGACAAGGACATCAGAGTTGCTGTCAGCAATGAACTACCACTTCACTTGGGACTACTTCTTTTCACTGTCAGATTCAAGCCTAAAGGCAAACAAGAAACTGAAAGGGCATCAGAATCCAGTTCTGGGATTTGGGAATGCTTCTCTCAAGGAGGAAGGCAGACACCTCCAATGGGCCACTGGAGTCTTTTGGGCACTCATTACTATCTCTATTTTCTATTAATGGGACAATGAAATGAAAAATAGTAATGCAGGGGAGAACAATTTCATAAATTTCTCTTTTCAGATACACAATGGATCTATTCTACCAACCAACCACTTGAGAGTAGTCAGTATGAATAAAAGACACTTGTCTGTTGGGTATGTCTACATCCATTTGATCTACCTTTCAGTGACAGTGAAGGCATCACAGCCCTGAACACTCTCTTTCTCTGTTCTCCCATAACTCTTTGGAAATGAAAGCATCTATGACTAAGAGATCATCATGCATCTTTATTTCAAGACGGGAGAGCTTTTAAGATGTTCCATATTCCCTTTGAGACTCTGACCTCTACACAAAGTGACTGGCTTACTTGCTCATCCAATAAATGTGTAGAAAACTGTAGAACTCTGTAGACATCTACAGTGGGCTTGACAAGCAGCAGGCTCACCAGCAGATAAACTTATAGGTTGTAACCAAGGGAGATGTGATGGGAAACCTCATGGAGAAACACCATCACTGGGAAAAGCTACTTTAGTCAGGGTGGCAAGAATAGGGCAGAGTCAAGCTCAGAACCAAAAATACAAAACAAGTCCTGTTATGACTTTGAATTATAACTGGTTTAGAAGAAATGGTGTAAGGGCTGCTTTCTCAAGAAAATCAAAAAGTTTTGGTAAAGCTATGAACAGGCAATGAAATTCTGGCAGGTTATTACTTTTACTGCCTAAATCTCTAAGATCACAAAATATTCCTTCTTTTAAAAGTTTGTGATTGGACCTTCCTATCACCCAGAATGGCTGGCATCTATAGGCACAGGTACAATGTTGTCACTGAAGGTGCAGTAACTAATATCTGTTTTGGTCTGTGACTCTTTGTTGCATAAATGGAGCTACCGAAGAAAAACTTGGCTTTGCAGTGAGTGAAGATCATCACAGAAACCCTCAACTGGGCACAACAACCCAGAGATCCATCAATTATGGGCAGAACAATTGGATACTTCTACGTCACAGTTGTGTCTATGGTTCTGGGAATATCATGGAAAAAGGGATGGAAAGACTGGAAGAACCAGAATTAAAAGTCCACTGTGAAACAGGCTGTCCGAGAAATGGCTGCATAAACAAGATCAGGACAATGGAAATATCAATGGATGTGCTAATGTAGAAGGATGGAAATCTCATGGGCACCCCATAGTCAAAGAACTCCAGCCAACTAATGAAATAAGAGTTAGTTTGTCTAAGGAATGAACTCCTAATTGGTTATTCAATACAAAGTAGTCAGTGCTGAAACCATATACACACAAACAACAACAATAAAAATAGCAGGTTGTATTTGTATATTTATGCATGCTTATACACACATACATGTACATGATACAAGTTTGCATGAAACAATAATAATCAAAGAAAAAGAGGCAATCAATTTGAGAACAGAACACGGAAGGAACTTGAGAGGGGATTTTGGAGGGGCTAGAGAGAGTAAACGGAGAAAGTGATGCCACTATGTTTTAATAAAAAATGTATAATAAATAAAAAGACTTGAGTTTCTTAGTGGAGTCAGATTTAGCAAATTGAAGAATGCTCTCTGAGGGGCTCTGTTGTATAAACCAAAGCTAGAAGTCAGCAAGAGAAACCTACATGCTGCTACCCGCAAGCCCAACAATTTTACCTCATAGAATAATAGCAAACTCTAGCTAACCGCACTTAATTGATGATTAATAATTGAAAATTATTAAAATTTAAAAACTGAAGTGAAGCTCTTAGAACACTACCTGACTAAAAGTCTAACTTTAGGAAAATACAAAGACTCCCTTTGCCCCTGAACTCCAGCTACTTGAAATGACTTTTCTGATTTTCACATAGCCATTTTAGACCTCATGAAAGGGAGCAGGAGAAAAGGCTCTTCAGTGTTGGAAGGCCTTTGAACCCCACCTAGCAGCACAGGCCTAGTAAGAGGCTTTTCAATCTCACATTCCCATCACTGAACTGAAACTGAGCAGCAATGACTGTAGGAGTAGCAATGTTAAATCCTATACCCTTCTGCCTTCAGTACTGCCCTTTACTGTTGAGGAAACAAAATTGAGGTATCCCTATCGACCCACAGATGTAAGTGGAACTTAGTTAGCAGTAAGGTGTTGGGAAATTGAATTTGGTTGTCTTATTTTCATCAAACTCCAGATCTTCTAATTTGAGCTCCTTGGGCAAATGTACCCTCTGCAGGAGATGTGTAGTAGAAGTGGCCAAAAGAAGGGAAAGCACAATGTTCAGAGGCACAGAGAAGACAAGCAGTCTGGAATCAGGCCCTTCAGCTTCCCATCTGTGTGAACTTTGGTTATTTCCATGCCTTAGTCCCCTCCTTTGTAAAAGGAAAGAAAAAGAATGAGAGTGCTCATGGCTAGAATCAAGACAACTGTTACACAAGACCATGCAGTTTAATTGTTGGTGTGTGTGGAAGCGAGACAGGTTAACTTCTTGAGAGAACTGTGAGTAGACGCATAGAAAGCTTCTATTTTGTTCAGTGCCATATAGATTTCAAAACCAGCATATCTTATGGGAGTGGTCATGTGACATGCGCAATGACAGTCAGTGACCGTGGGAAATCTGGTAGTAAAGAAATACTCACCCGTTCCTTCACTTGCCACCACCAACTTACATTCTGCTGCCTTTACCTTGTCTCAGGGCACTCAAGCCGCCAGGGCAGACCTGTTCTGAATCCTTGAATTGCCCATGCCACCACAGTACCTTTGGATATGCTATGTATTTCATCTAGAAATTCTGCTTCCCCTTCAGATCGTAATTACAGTCATTCCTTCAGAGAGGTTTCCCTTTGCAATCTCCTTCAATGTTCGATGCCTTTATCACAAAGGTCCTCGATCCATGGCTATTTTCTCAGCAATAATTGCAACTGGAGATTATTTCTTGTATGATTACTCAGGTAACATTTTCCCCACTTGAAAACACACTATGAAAGATAAGGAAGGAAATCTGTTTTTTAAATCCTTTCTACACAGCACACACTCAGAAGACTGTGGAATACGAATGTTACACGCAGTTAGTGTTCTGGTCCTTCATGACAAGTTTTGTTCTTTCTGCTCCACTTTCTATCAATCACTCCCTCAAAATCTGTCAAAATTATTTACTACACAAACTCTCCCTTATCATGTATTGTGCCTTAGAAAACTGAACTCTGAATCTCCCTAACATTTCTTACACTGGAGGTTGCTTGCTCAGTCAGTCCTTCCCGGCTAGATGTAAACTTTGTGTCTTTCTAGTCCATTGATGTACTCTCTATATGCAATACAGTATCTTCTAGATAACTGGTATTCACTAACATATGTGAAGAAAAGAAGATAAATAAGTTAAAACTTTTATACTGAGTATTGACAATGCAATGTAAGGTATATTTGCCTGAATAGTTTCCAAAAGCCTGGTATTTTCTAAAGTCACTTAATTTTGCAAAGATATAAAAGAAACACCTAAATTCTGGACAGTACTTGTAATTAATTAATTAATAGTAATTGTACATGCAAAGTCTCAGGTTTCAGAGATGTGTCCGGTGCTGCACTTGCTCAGCATGCATGAGATCCTGGGTTCATACTGCAGCACCAAATTATATGCACACATATATGTCTGTATATATACATTTGGGAGCGCTGGTACAAGCCTTGTGGCATAGTATATATATGAATGTATGTTTATATATCTGTGTTTGGGAGTGTTGGTACATGTAGCATTCTTGTGTACATTGAAGGATAGTTCTAGGGAGCTGGTTACCTCCTACCATGTTGTAGAATCTGGGGACCAAATTCATGTCGTTGGGCCTATAAATAATCCCATGCTGAGCCATCTTGTCAACCCCAAAGGAGCAAACTTACAAAAACATCCAATTGTGATTATAATATTGAATTTTATGTAGGACCTAAAAGAAGCCAATCCTAGAGAGAGAGGTTGCAGAGTGCATGTGAAACCTGTGAGTTCCTGCCAGTGACTGGGAATACGTTTAACACCAAATCAAATACAAAGCCATGGACCTGGCATAATTAGTACTCTGTCACTGTGGCACGCCCCCAGAAGAAGCAATTTAAAATATGGAAAGCTTTATTTTGGCTCAATTTCAAAAGCCAAATGTTGGGATGCCTTGCTCAGCCTTGATGCAAGGGGGGTGGGCTTGGTCCTGCCTCAATTTGTGGTGCCAGGCTTTGTCAACTCAGCATGGGAGCAAATGGGAGGCCTTACTCTTTCTGAGGAGTGGATGGGCTGGGGGNAAACTAGAAGGAGGGGAGGGAGGGGGAACTGTGGTTGATCTGTAAAATGAATAAAAAATATTTTGAAAAGGATTAAAAAAGTTTCAATCCAACAGTATCTAGATCCATGTCTTTGGGGTTCAGTGAAGGAGAATAGCAGGGAGGTAGGACGGTGAGGTGAGGTAGAGGCTGTTTGCCTCATGCTGGCTGGGAAGAAGTGAGCCGAGACAGATAATAAGGAACAAGGAATGGGTTATACCTTTGGAAGTTTAGCCTCCAGTGACTATATTTTTCCAATAAGGTCCAATGTTTCCACAGTTCCACTTCTTTTTATTTTATATTTTTTGCAATAATGGCATGAAACTATGAATCCATAAGTAGAATAATCTATTATTAGCTGAGAGCCCCCTTTTGATCCAATGATGGGATCAATTAATTGAGGACCAAGCCTTCAACAAGAGGCTTTTGGGGAATGCTCCCTGTTTAAACGACAGTAGGCTCAGACTGACTCTGCACACAGACAGGTGGGACCATCTACCAACCTACACTGAATAGTAGTACTCCACTTAATAAAGTGAGAGGACACGTGAGGACAAGAAAGGTAAGAACATACAGTAGTATTCAGATGTGTTAGATAAAAAATCCAAACGGTTCCACTTGTACGCAATGTTCAGAATAGGAAAATGAATTGGAGAGGGAAAGTAAAACAGTACTTTGGAGTAGGGAAGAGAAAAAGTGTTAATGGCTGTAGGACTGCTTGCTAGACTGATGCAAACCCTTCGAAGTTGTACAGAGATGGTGGCTTAACAAGCTAGTGAGCATAGAAAGAAATTCGTGACAGCTGTAGCTCTCATCAGGGAAATTTATAGTACTAAACACAAATCCTATACTGATGACTTATTAGGGGATAACACCCAATTTTTGAAATATAAGAACATTTCTTCATTGAAGGCAATATGGCTGCATGTTAAAGGCAATTCCTGCCTTTCTACTTTCATTCATTCTTCCTCAAATACTGATCGCTCCCACTTACAGCTTTGTGAAAATCTTCTCTTCTTTATCTTGTTTCTACCATATTATGTAGCCCTAGCTAACCTAGAACTCACTGAGATCCACTGTCTCTGCCTCCTGCCTTCTGGGTTAAAGGCATGTGCCACTATGCTGAGCTGCTTTATGTCAATCTAGGGGCTTTGGAGAAACTATGAGAAAGCAGTCAGTCAGAGACATTCGAAATCTATTTGTTGATGTCCACGCCTCATCACATATTCTACTTCCAGGGATTTCAAACGAGGGTCTTTGTAGTACAGTAAATTTAAATTTTATGAGGCCAAGCTAACAGATTACACTTTTCACAAGAATACCATTTTTTTCCAAACAGGAGAAGAAAGTAGGTGCCATGAAACAATACAACCATTAAAGTGAATGAACACTCTGATCATAATTAGTGTGTACCCTAAATACAATTTCAGGGACAAATTACTGGCCCAAAGTGTCATTCATTAAAGTCTTAGAAGCTAAGACAGAATTGAATCACTGGAAAATTCTGATAGAATAATTGAGGTCATGGAAAACACATCTACATCTTTACCTGATGCTTTGAATCTGAGATTTAACCTCTGAACCCTAAACCACCCTTTACTCTCTAAATGGACTGCATATTGTAGCTGGGATATTAAAAACCAGTTGCTGTGCTGCATAAAATACATGTCAGCTCTGAGGTAAATGCTCTCTCACACGACAGCTCACTCCATGTCAGCTCTGAGGTAAATGCTCGCTCCCTCCACAGCTCACTCCGGAATAGTTGCTGATAGGGAAGATGGTAGCAGCTAACCCTTGCTAGCACAGGGGCCTTCTGGGGCTCGAAATGTCACAGCATGAGTGATAACAATGCCTGAGAGACTATAGTAGAATTGTTACAGCTGCAGGTAGGTCACACACTCTAAGTGTGATAATAACCAGTTTCTGGGGCTTTAGAATGCCAGACAAAGGGGTCAAATTCAGGGAGAATGACCTAGAAAAAGCAAGAAATCCAGCGAGAGCTACGCAGGGCTAACAACCTCCTCTGAATCACTTCAAATTATTGCTCTCTGAAGAAAGGGCCAATCCTGGTCCAAGCGGGAGAATGAAACGTTCTGGGGAAACAGAAAGGTAACTTTTTGAATGTTTTCTATGACCATTGTCATTATTTGGTCAAATTATACTATTATATAAAGTTCAAAACCATGTTATGCACTCCACGGTAAAATGCAGTGTTACCCGAAATGTCCACAGATAAATCCCTGTTTCACCGAGGCCATTACTCTCACACTAATGCAGCTAAGTAAGGCAAGTACCACACTGTTTGCATTGCCCAGGCTGCTTTGTCATTTCTGGATCAGTGTCAGCAGAGGACAGGCAATGCCCTGTGCATCTACTGGTCCGCCGATTTTCTGAGGCAACCAACCGAAAGTTAGCAAATGTGGCATCTTCAGAGAGCCTTTTTTTATTCCTTTCAAAACATTAGAGTCTAGACATCCAAAATGAGTGTACAGCTATGCTCATGCCAAAGGCCCAGGGGGACACTGCTTTGCTTCACCCAGCTTCTGATGACGGCACATGCTGACTACCTCCCCTGACTGCACCACTCATAGCATCTATGGTTGCAATGTCTCATCTTTGTCCATCTTCTCTTATATGGGTGTATGATCCACTAGAGTAGTCCCGAGTGTTCTCATCTCTGGACCTTTAATTATAACCAAAAAGACTTACAAAGATAGGGTTGTCACAGTGGATCACAGAGCTGAGCTCCCAAAGTCCAGTCGAAGAGTGGGAGGGGTGATCCCACTGATACAGCTTACCTGAGCTAATGGGAGCTCACCAACTGTAGCTGGACAGGAAAGGAACCAGCATAGGACCAAACTAGACCCTCTTAATGTGGGTGACATTTGTATGGCTGGGGAAGACTGCATGCCACTGGCAGTGGCATCAGGATTTATCCCTACTGCTTGTACTGGTGTTTGGAACACATTATCATCTTTGGATGATACCTTGCTCAGCCTAGATATAATAGGGAGGGCCTTGGTCCTTCCCCAAAGCAATGTGCCTTACCCTCTCTGAGGAGTGGATGAGGAGTGGGGTGGCAGGGTAAGGAGGGGAGGGAGTGGGAAGTGTGATTTGTATGTAAAATGAAAAAAAAGATAGTTTGTCTTTTTTAAAAATTTTTTAAAAGATAGGGTCATAGTCACAATTTGCAAATACACATACCTTGGGATTTGTTGCACTAGTCTCTAATTGTTGCTATAACACAATACTATAGGGTAGGTAGTTAGCTTTAAAACAATAGAAATTCTCACAAATTAGGATGCTATGACATTCAAGGTTAAAATGTGAGAGGACTGAGCATCTTGTGAGAGCCTACATGGTGGTTTGAGGGCCATCCTCTTTTCAAGGTGCAAGAACAAAGATGCTCTCAGGAACGACCTTATGAGGCAACTATCCCCATTTTTGGCAGTTAAGATTTTAATATATAAATTTTGGAGAGGAGGTAAATAGCTCATCAGCAGTAGTTACCATGCAGCATATTAAAGATAGTCAATTTGACTGCAAATTACGCCTAAGTATTTGCATGCATGTGTGGCTGAAGGAGAGAGGCCCAGTTAGAGGGTGATGGGCTTGTATTCCCCTGTCCCTGGACACAAAACTATAGTGGTTAAAACTTGAACTTTAAAAGTAGTTATCATTGCTTAATTAAAATTATTTTTAATTGTATTGACTAAATTATTAGTTCATAATATTGAAAAATACATATTTTAGCAAATTCATTGCTTCTGACAACTGATTTTTAAATTATTTTTTAATAAGGTTCCAATGTGACATTCCATGTGTATTTATTATTATACTAGGTCTTATTCCTCACTCTCAGCCTCCATTTCTCCTCTCCCTTGCTGGTCCAAACAGTCACTCCTTTTTCTTTGATATGTTCAGCTATTGTCTCATGCTTCCTGCCATGTTTCATCCCTCACAGAGGCGTGGATGAATGAACTGACTTTAATTTCCCTTATTTTTAAAAAGACATGTCTGGACAAACTTTTAGGTATTCACATTGGTAATTAACATATACTTATTTTCATATAGGTTTCAAACTTAATTTTTCATATATTATATTCATAGAATGCCTCTGATACTCTAAAAATCAATAAGTAACAGATTTTTTCGTCACAGCATACTATTTTTTGTCTTACAGATTCCAAATGTAGCTGTGAGAATTATGAAAGGGGATAAACCTAATAGCTAATGATTACAATTGACTAGCATCTGTTTACACATTAAACTCTTAAGGTTCACATTACTGAATTTTCAACCAACATCAATTGTCGCCATCAATGTCTCAACTACTGCACTTCATGGCAGAAACTATTTGCTTTTATGAGAACATTTCCCCAGAAACTCAGCAAGTCTTGGATTGAGTTCTTCTAACCAGTCAAATAAAAAGAAAAAAAATTTTTACATTGAAGACCTGAGTTGCACTGTAAATGTTTTTCAGTTTTGACACCCAAATGTTCCTCAATTAAGTTTTAATTGACTTAAATACTCACAAATTATTTATCCAAACAGCTATCTATCAATATTTTGTTGCTCAGAAACAAAAGTTTGCCTATTTCAGCAGCTTTATTAATTAAAAACCAGTCAAGCCAGTCACCAAGCCGGCTGTCTTTCAAATTCATGTCTCTTGTTCTGGCTGACTGCCTATTCTACAATTCAGCTGTGAACGAAAAGCTGTTTTTTTAAATATTTGAAACAATGGGCATTTGAAAGTTATGGCAAATACAAGAAATGATTAGAGAATAAAAACAAGGCTGTCAAAATCCTCATCATTTTCCATGTAATACTTTTCTATTATTATCACCGCAAGCCACCTTCATCCTTATAGTAAATGATGTGCCACCGTTAGGAACTCAGACAAAGCTGACTGTCACAGGCACAGGGAAAGACTTTCCACCAGCTGCCGTGCCTCCATCTGATACTTTTCCTGTACAAAAACAAGATGACTGGCACAAGTGACAACCAATACTGAAATTACCCTCCAAATGGTTTTTATATTTTCCTTTGTGATGCTGGGAATTGAATACACAATAGGAAAAGGCTCTGACCATGAGTACACTCCCAGTCTTAGTTACTCCTCCCTGATAGACACATATGCAATATAAGATTAAAAGATGCCGGAATGGAGTGACTTTTGTACTCTATTCCATTTATCACCTATATTTTTCTCTTCCTTTATTTTTATGTTTCCACTCCTGTCCTCTTTCCATTGCATAAGCTCAGGGTCATCTCTGGACCTTGTCTATCATCTCCTACCTCAAGCTCGATGTCAATAGGGAGAAGCATAAGTCTACATGTCACCTATTGCTTCCACTAGAATACTAGCACTACAGGCACTTGCCAAGACAATGCCAGTCTTCCTGCACCAGGCAGGTAACTGTATTTTGTTAAAGGAGTTAATTGTACAATGAACAATTTGCAGCTACTTATGTATGAATTATAGTCATTGACAACTTGAGATGATGAATAGCTTAGTTCTCTTGTTCTGCAGATCTGAACTGTTATAAAACAGCTGAACTCACTGGAAGAAGGCCTCAAACAATATTTATAAAGCTATCAGTTTGATGAGCTAGGATCTGAAGCTATTAGGTTATTCTCTTGACAGCTCTTCATCATAATCAACATTTAAACTACATCTTTGTCATCTGTGGGGGAGGAATGATATGGGAGCAAGAAATTTGTAATATGTCATGTTCTGTTTGGGGATAACTGCTTACCCACCCACCATTATTTGTCATAAAATATCAATATTTATAGTGTTTTACAATCTACTTGAAATAAATTGGATATTTGAATTATCTTTTCAAGCAGAAATATTGTTATTAATTAATCTCATTATAGAACCTGAAACAAATTATATGAAAATTTGAGTCATAAATACATGTACATTTATGGTATACAACAAAATGCATCTTCATGTTAAGAGCAAATCAACATCATAATGTTATCAAGAACATTTATAACAAAAATGTTAAACAGAAATTATGGATTACTATAGCAAAGCTTATAAATGCAATGAAAAACCTGTTTGCAGCTGTCAAGGAATCATCTTATCAAACATCCAAATCATTGTGTTCCACACAAAGTGCTTTAAGAAAATGTTGAAAAGTGGCCCAGGGTTACTGGCAAGTGCTCAGGATCCTATGCTGGTATTTACTCCTTTCCATGTTTCTTGGGTGATTTCAATTCACTAATTTTCATGTCCTTCAGCTATAAAATGATCTTAAAGTCTACAAATCCTTGGGTTACATTGAGAATTTAAGTGGAATAATGCTTCCAAAATGTTTAGCATAATATCCAATATAGAATAATAAAAGTAAAATAATGCTAATATTCCTTAAGGCATACTAAAACATTAGGAGTTTACAAGTATTAGTTACTTTATCCTTTTTAGCCAAAGAAATAGAGTAACTAACTTCCATCTTATGGGCAAAGAATCTGAAGTAGGGAGAAATACCTTGTCTAAGGTCATAGGCATCTAAGAAGGAAACTCACTCCAAAGAATTGCCTTCATGTATTGTATTCTTATCTAAGATAAGAATGTAAGAATTTAAACATGTAAGAATTTAAAATGGCAGTTACTATTTTCATTTCAAAGGGACAGGACAGGGAGGGAAATATGGGAAAGAAATATGAGAAAAGGGAGAATCATTGCATAACTTTCTGAGGCTAGGATCTCTTAGAGGAATTTTGCATCTCTAAGAGAGGAGTTTTTCCACCCCACAGAGCTTCTGAAGGCCAAAGATCTATAGCTGCGATTGGAGAAACAAATGAAATGGAGCACTGAGCCAAATTCCACTCCAACTGTCCAAAATAGAATCTCTACTTCTCAAGCCTGTATCTCCCCGATTTTTTCTACTATTTTATTCATTTATTTTTTTTTCTGAAACAGAATTTCTTTGTGTGGTTCTGGTTGACAAAGAACATACTATGCAGTCCAGGCAGATCTCCAGCTCACAAACCACTTGCCTCTGCCTTACTGTTTGGATTAAAGGCATGTACCAACTGGCCTCTCTCAATTTTTTCCTTAATGATAATTTTGCAAGTGTAGGGTTGTACATTTGAATTTGTTTGTTTATTTGCTGTTTGGCAGTGTTGGGCATGGAACCCAGAGTCTCACCTATGTTTGGAAAGCATTCACAGATTCCCCATGATCCATGTCTATATATCAGGGAAAACATTCACTGCTGATGACAGCATCTTAGTTCTCAAGTAGATCTAGTCTCAGTTGCCTGGGTGGAGAAGCATGGAAGCTTGGAGATGAGGCTGCAGCACCCTGTTTTACACAGACACAGTCTCTGGAAACACATCTATCATGAATGGAAATAATGCTTTGAAAATAAATGCTCTCAACTTTACCGATTCACTTGCCTGCGGAAGAATGACAACAGTTAACATGACTTTCATCTGGATGACAGAGAGGATGGAACAGATGAGGGTTTGAGAGACACACTAAAGTGGAAAGGAAAGCTATTCCTGAGTTTGACAGCTTCAGTTTGACTCCCTTATGAGAGCACATTTGCCATATCTCACACAAGGTGGCCTTTTTGGTGCAGGTTATGTTTTCCTACCCAGCACAGGTCCACATCTGGAATTAAGATGCCAATAATCTCCTACTCAGCCTCTAAGTGGTAAGGCTTGCACACTCCCATACAGCACTCCAAAGGAATAACCCAAAGTCCCTGTACTCAGTGTTCATCCATTCCTCTGTGTGCTGATTCAGCTCTTATTTATTTTTCATTGTTTCATTTATTAACTAATTCAAAAGTATTACTGAGTGTTTCCAAAGTGCCAGGCACTGGGAAAATGAGTCAATCACTTTCTGTAGCTGCAGGTGAAGTAGAAGGGTAGAAAGGTATACAGTAGGTAAGTGGCAACCATGGAGGTGACTGCTGATGTTCAGATAATAACCCCCACAATAGCAGGTATCAAAAAAATAAAACACAAAAGACTCTCAAAATTACACTACAATAAGTAATGCTCAAGAAACTGTCCATATCTCACTAAGAAGAGCCTGCTTTATGATGTACTTGTTTAATTAAAGAAAAAATTCTTTTTGAAAAACAATCTGTGGTGATATTCGAGATAAACATCAGTGTGAGAGTGGGGCAAGGCCAGTTCAGGCACCCTCTGCTCTGCTGCCCAAGGACCTAGCTGGGGACATCCCCGTGGACACCTGAGATAACCTCTAGAGTCAAGTCTCTTGTCAACCCTAAAATGGCTCCCTTATAATATCTTCTTCCCTGCTCCTATATCCACCCTTCCTCCATCTCCACCCTCCCAC
>LOJH01025905.1:508-12022 GCA_001685095.1 Ellobius talpinus
AAAAAAGATTTTCCAACAATAATGAATATAAGATGCATGTTTTTTACTTCAAGAAAAATATCTTTTTTGACAAAAATTAAAGTTGTGTATTTTATTCTAGGACTTTTTTTGGAGTCCATCAAAATTCCAAAGCTAGATCATATATACTATACTTGCAGAAAATTTGCTTGTGATTATACATGTAGAATCAGTAGATTTTATACAATCATAGAGATATAGGATTGCTGCTTTTTTCTATTATTAATTTTATTGCTTATTGACTCTATTGTAAAAGAATTAGATACACCCTTGAAAATGTTACAGATTATGACATCAGGTCATATACTCATAATTTAAATGTGTTTTATTTCTAAAGACCTTTTCTGTCTTTAAACTACTGCATTTCTTTTACTTCATCTTGTATCTGTGTCACTCTAGTGTACTGCATATTTATCTGAGCCTTGCATTGTTCGGGCAAAACTAGTCTCACATGGAATACATGCTCTGCTTAGTGGGAGCTTTGTGTTTCTCCAAGTGTGATAACTGAAATCTTAGGCTGCATAACTACTTGACTTACTCAGAAACAACTTAAGCAACTTTAAAATTTTTTGATTCAGACAGCTTATCAATCCTGTGTTTATGTATAAGAATTAAAAGCATAATAGATAAATATTACGTGGAGGTATGTGACATTAGTTAAGCTTCTGCATCACAGTGAACAAATTTCTGATAAAAGCAGCATAAGAGAGGAAATGTATTGACTCCTAGTTTAAGACCTTCTAGTCTTCATGGTGGAAAAAACAAAGTGTTAGATTTGGCCATATCATAACATGGTAGGCAGAATAGCATTGGGTATATAGAAAGTACACAGATATAAGATACTCACAAGACCTGGCTCTCACAGATTTGTTTATATCAGGGCACTTTTTTAAATTTCTAATCTCTCTTAAGATGGAGAGACCCAGTCACATAAGCCTGTCATTAGTGTTCATAATACTGTAAAGACCAGAGAATTCTTATTTCTTGGAAGATTCAAGACTACAAGAAATTCACATTGCCATATGTGTGTGTATGTATGTATCACTGGAGAAGACTTCAAAAGGTCAATTTTGTCTATAAAGTTTCAATTTTATTTAAATTTAGAGGCTTTAGCTTGTATTTTATAAAATACTATAAATGGTGACCAATCTTTTATTAAACATTAGTAAGTTGACATTTTGTTAAAAGGTGGACTTTTATCTATTAGAGTAGTTATTAATATAGATAAAATATGTGATATAAAATCCAATTTATTTGAAAATGACAGCATGTCCTAGAAAACTTTTCAAACATATCTTTTTATAACTAAAATTTGAATTTTCTTAGTATTAGTATGCAATAAGAGATTTAAAGTTATTAGATATATGCTAAGGTAAGTGATACAAGCTACTTTATTTTAAATATTTCTGTGTCTTGTCTTGTTTCTCAAGTATATTATAAAATGCATAATTAATGTGAGTTTGATCTCTAAGCACATTGGACAATATGTAAGAAACACTCTAACATATGTTATTTTCCTATAAAGAATATGTTTCATTGTCAAGAATATTATAGTTTAAAGAGATGCAAAGAACAAGGCCAGCACATCCTGTTTGGTTTCTGCAAAAGGCAATTTCATTATGACTTTGCATCTCAGGAAAATACTTTGAAAGGAAATTCATTTAATGACATGAACTCAAGGCCTCAATTTTCATAGGTAAATAGAAAGGCACATTGACAAATCTTCTGAATCCAATCCACTTATATTTGACATTGTGATGCTTGTAAGGAAACATTTTGAGAGCCAAAGACTCTAGACAGTGGAAATATTTGTGTTTTCTCTTCCAGTAAAATACTGAAATAATGATATTAAACAACTCTCAGAATGATTTTAGGGAGAAAGATAGAAATATACATTTAATGGCACCATTAAAGGAAACCTAAAGACTAGGCTATATTCTTATTTGTTTGGGAATTATAAAAAGCAAAATGAAAAATAGCTATTTCTTTTTGAATACTGATATTTGTAACAGCATCAAAAGTATTACATTTGAATGAAGTTTTAGATATAACCATACTTTTAACTACTCAGAAGTTTCTAAGAGGGAAAATTTCAACTCAAAATCATAGCATAATTTGTATTTATCTTTTCAAGTTTGTGTCATAATTTATTTGGCAAAAATCTTACTAACACAGTCATACACGGAGTGACATATGAAAGAGATGGCTTGGATTAGAGTGAAAATTATGTCATGCTGTGCTGAAAATAACTAACTTTCTGAAAAATCATGGGGATCAAAAACAGCATTGATGAGTGATCCAATATATACACTCTAGCATTCAACTCACATAACTATATACAAGTATTTGAATTATAAATTATGAACAGAAAACATTCTCTATTTTGAAATATAAAAACAATTTCTAATGTCAAGAATAAGAGAAATATGCATTAGAGTTGGAAACAGTTATAAACATTTGATTCTTTAGCAAAAGAAGTGATAATTATAAGAATCAACAAAGGAAGGATAAAAATAAGCTATAATGCAAAACCATTTTAAAGTATAATAATAGTGACTCTCCTGAAATTAGAAATATGAGTTAAAATTATCTGTCAGTTTTTCTGACCCTGGAACATCATACAGTACTCTACAACTGGATTTAATCCTCAGTAGCTAGGTTTTCATAATTGACTTGGGGAATTTATGCTATGGTTATTTCCAATTTTTATAATCAGGATGAAAGATAACTGTATGTAAATCTCTGATTGGAATTATCAGTTTTTTTAAAAATCTGTGTTTACAGTACATAGAGAGAGGTCAAAGATGTTAATTAGCAAACTATTTTTATGGTTTTGCTTAAAGACATAGTATAACACTACCTTTGAAATGCTTTCACTTATCCTCATAGATCACTTTGAGTCTTAACCTTATCAGAGCAGCTTCTATGTGTAGTTGATGGTCACTTATACAGAGACCCATAACTGGTTAATGAATTGAGAATAAGTGATGATGGGCATCAATAGCCCTTTCCTCCCACCGTTATCAAGGAGCAGAAAAAAATCATAAATAGGGAAGTAACTCATGAGTTCTTACATCTAGCTAAGGTGTTTGACAGTTTATAAGGGATAGAGGGTCAATTTTCTTCAGTGTCATGACTCTTGGTATGTTGCCTATGCTCCAGTGGATGATGCTCCACCAATGTGAATATGAGAAACACTAATTAGACTCAATGGTTATTTAAAAAGGAATGATGCTAAGAGGATAATAGAAAGTGATGTTGGTCCAGGATGAAATGGAGAAGGAAAGTATAGGGATGTGGGTATATGGTCTATATTAATTGAATTCATGGATGCATTAGCAAAAAATAACATGCTAAACTATTCTGTTATAAATGTTTATGTTGGTTCTATTCACCAACACATACCATCTTAGTAAGACCACCATAGTTTCTTCTCTGTTGTGATAAACACTATGACCAAATGCAACTTGGAGAGAAAAAGGCTTTTTAATTTCCACATTACATGTACATAATTAAAGGAAGCCAAAGCAGGAGCTCAAGGCAAGAACCTGGGAGAGAAACTGAAGCAAGGACAATGCAGTTGTAGAGTTTACTCATTTACTTTTCATGGCTTTCTCAGAAATACTGTTTATACAATGACGTATCACCTGACTGGGTTGGCACTGTCCATAAAGATCTTGGCTATTTAACATCAATCATCATTCAAAAAAATGCCATATGAACATGCCCACAAGCCAATCTCATAGTGGAGTTCCTTAACTGATGTTTTCTCCTCCTATGCAACATTGTTCTGTATCAAGGAGGAAAGACCTAGTAGTATACACATAAAGAAATCAAGAATATTATCCATGTTATTTTTGTTTTGTACTGGATTATGATAGCTATTGAAAAGACAATTTCTTTATAAATATTAGACCTGTAGTCAGTAATGAAGGAAGGCTTCCAGCATCATCCTTATTACTTAACATTACCTAAGTTTCTTTGTTAGGGTTTCTATTGTTGTCATGAAACAGCATGGCACAAGCAACTAGAGGCAGTGGTTGGGGATGGTGGCATATTTCTGTTTACACTTCCACAGCAAATTCTATCTTTGAAGGAAATCAGAGAGGAATTCTGGGCCAGAACCTGAAAACAGCAATTGAATCAGAAACCATTGAGGAACACTGCTTACAGGCATGATCCTCATGGATCACTTGATCTGCTTTTTTATACACTTCAGGACCAAAGTTAGCCCCACCTTCAGTGTGCTGGCCTTCCCTCATCAACAAAATGGGCTGTACCTTTACCCATAGCTTCCTTTAGGCTATTTTCAGAGACCCTGGTTCTGCCACATGGTGCCTAGCCTAAACTTCTCTCCATGTCATCTTCAATCCTAGGGTATCTGTGGAATTGTGGCTGCATGTTTACATAATAACTCTTCCTGGTCTGTCATAGTGCCAATCCTCAGTTTCTCTCCATGACCCCTTCATATTTCAAAACTGGTTCCAGATAATAGATTCTTACACATTACCAGGTTGAGCTGCCAGCATGAGGGTAAGCCATTGATGTCTCTGGATCTCAGATTGTGTGTGCTACCACTGAGGAAACACTTTCCAGAAGATATCACCAAAATGATGCTGGGCTCTTCTTAATCACTACTTTTTTTTTCTTAGCCCTAGATGACCATTATTGATTGTTTCAGGGAAGCAAAGTTTTCATTGCAGTGTTTCTGGTCTTGGGTAATCACCTGCATTTAACTGCACATCTTTTTCCCCTTCCCTTTACTCCCACTACCTCTTGCTATAAACTTCCATTGCTCTTTCTCAACTTTAAGTTCATGTCTTCTAATTTTTTTGTTTTACATGCATATATATATATAAAATATACTATATAGTATGTGTTCCTAATGTATAATACACTCTTCTAAGTCTATATAATGTTGTTAGTATGTATATGATTTCAAAGAAATGCTGTACCTATCAAGTTTCATTAAGCTGGTTTCTTTGAGAGCCTTTAATGGTCTCTCAAAATTTCCTCTGAACTTCATAAGCAAGGCCTCATCATTTTCATCAACCTCAAAATTATTTTTAAGTTTCCATCATAGCTCATTAAGTGCTGATCACAAAATGACCTTTCTAGATGAGAGTTCCGGTCAATCCAAAAAACCCTTCCAAGCAAGTCCAGGTTAATCACATCAATACCTCATAAACCTGTTAGTGATTTTTCCCTTAGTTAGGGTTTCTATTGCTGTGATAAAATGCCAAGGTCAAAATTGTTAGGGGTGAAATGGGTTGCTTTAGCTTATACTACTCTATCCATCCTTGAAGAAAGGGAGGGTGGGATCTCAGGGTAGGAACTTAAGAAGAAACCATGGAAGAACATTACTTACCAGACTGTTTCTAATGCTTTTTAAGGCTGATTTCTTACACAACTGTGGATGACCAAAGTATGGTACTAATCGTAGTGGGTTGGCTCTTCCATGCCAATTATAAATTTAAAAAAGTGTACTACAAATATGCACTCTGTGATTGTGGTAGTGGTTTTGTAAGGGCAAGAAATCACCTGTTAGGTGGCTTTTTTCTGCTTTAAATGTGATTCTTTGAATCTTTGGACTGAATGAAGTTTATGTAAGCCAAGATGCAGTCACATAAAGTTGAGGTTCCTAGCCTTTAAACCTGTGAATCAAATTTTCCTTTATAAATCAGAAAGTTTGTGACTTAAGGTTACAAAATAAAAAAGAGACATTACCAGTGTATGTTGCTGTAGAGGTATCTATTTTTATCTATAAGCATTGAATTAAACATCTATAAATAATGAAAACCTATGCTGGGTAATGTAGAATAGAAGGAAACATAAATCTGTCCTGCCCACCATGATTGGCAGTAAGGCTAGAGGTTTAATTTAGAATAAAAATAAAGTAAATGAAAACTAGCTCTGGAGAACACAAGAGTTATGTAGACTCTACTATTGTTATTAGAAAGAAAAAGAGATTTTTTTGTACTAGGAATATACTTAGTACTAATTCCATGCAACTCTTGCTGCTGCACATTTAAACTCAAGTGTGAATCATCATGAATAATTGCACTTGATGGAAGTCAAGGTGGATTTTTAAAAATCTGGATGGCCTCCTACACTATTCTAGTAAAAAAAAAAGAAAGAAAGAAAGAAAAAGACTACATATACTATTACCTACATATGTTAAACCTTTGTTATTTTCATAAAAAAACAACAAATTAATTTATCCAAATTTCTGGTGATATCTTGTTCGTACAATTAAATATTGCCTGAAAATCAGAGGGTGGAGCTAACCACTAGCTGACCATAGGGGTCTGGAGGTCTGTACAGACAAACAGCAAGTGGTATGACTGGGAGGAGAGAGGAAGTGAAAAGACAGGAGGAGAGATGAACTCAGTCTCTTTTTGGCTGGTAATTTGAATAGGTGGCTGTGCTTTGTCTCCTTCATCTCTCTGATCTCTCAGCATTTTTCCCTATATCTGACTCTGGTCTTTTATTATTAAGACCTATTAGAACTCACACAACACATATTAATTTTTGACTTGTTTTAAAAGTATTATGAGAAGTGCCTTTTTATAAATATCATCAAGAAAAGAAGATTTAGAAAGGCAGTGGTGTTGTTAGAGGCTGCTTGCTTGTTTCTGGCTGCTCAGCCCCATAAGAATCACACAGAAACTGTATTAATCAAATCACTCCTTGGCCCATTAGCTCTAGCTTCTTATTGGTTAACTTACATCTTAATTTAACCCAATTCTATTAATCTGTGTATTGCCACGAGGCTGTAGCTTACCGGGTGATGTTCCATCCAGCGTCTTTCTCCAGTGGGGCTACATGGCTTCTCCCTGACTCCACATTCTTCTGTCCTGAATTCAGTTTAGTGTTCCCTATCTACCTATACCCTGCCCTACACAGGCCTAAGTGATATTCACAGAATACAGGGGGGAATCCCACATCAATGTGGAAAGGATTGGGGTTCAGAAACTGTTAAGACATATAAGACCCACACCATCAACCTATGTCCAAAGCTATTAGGGTGGACAGAATACCCACCTGTATCCACCATTTACAGGTGAAGCCTGTAGACCTGCACACTGACATTGATGGCTACTCTCTAGAAAAAGGCAACCCTGCACTTTGAAGGGTCATTGCCCACCCAAAGGACCCTCTCAAATTGAGAATTCAGAAAGTCATTGACTTTTTAACTAAGTAGGTTAAACAATGACTGTTTTTTTTTCTCTTTCCTAGCTAGTACCTACTAGGATTCCACCTATTATTTTTAGTGGCGAGGCAGAATATTCAAATGCCCATTGGCCCTACCTGGACCCCTGATTCTTCTTCTTTTGGCCTTAACTTATGGACTTTGTATCATTAATGCGTTAATCAGGTTTATTAAGGAATAGACCTCTGACATCCAACTAATAGTTTTAAAACAACAATACCAGCCTGCATTGTAAAAACCTGAAAAAAAAAATCTCCAAAGTTTGAGGTGACACATTATTCAATGGGGGAATGAGAAGGCCAAGCAAATACCACAACAGGTTTCTAAAACTCAGTTAAGAACTAGGCCTCAGTTTCTGTCTCTTGACACTAAACAAGACATTTTTGGAGAAAGACAGGAAAGATTGCCAATCAATAACCAAAGCCCCGATGGTGAGTATGAGAGGAACTGCACATATTAGGCCTGCACCGAACGCCCTCATTACGTCAAGGCAGTAACCAAATAATGACAAATTTCGGATTTATCCAGATTTGCCAAAGAATGGAGAAACTATAGCCTTAGCTGACTTTTGTAAGCCCTAACTAATTAGAAACATACTAATCTAATTGCCAATAGCAAATGCCAATCCTAGATAGAGATGATCTCACTGCTTTTAGAATTTATTTAGTTGTGTATAAAACAGCCTGCAAGCTTATCTTAGGGGTTGCCACTTTTCCCTGTGTATTGACTATGTGGCCCAAGCATGCTTATACTCCTAGTCTTGAAATAGCAAATGCTCTTGATTGGTGACTGCAAAAACAAAAACAAAAACAAGAACAAAAACAAAACAAAAGAATAAAGAAAAAAAAGACAATTGTTGTTTGAGGCCACTTGTTTGTTCCCAGCTGCTCAGTCCCAAAATAATAACACAGGAATTGTATTAATTAAATCACTGCTTGGCCCATTAGCTCTATCTTCTTATTGGCTAACTCTTATATCTTAATGTAACTCATCTTCATGAGGCTGTGGCTTACCGGGTAAAGTTCCTGTGGTAAAGTTCCTGCGTCTGTCTCCAGTGAGGATACATGGCTTCTCTCTGACTCCACCTTCTTTCTCCCAGCATTCAGTTTAGTTTTCCCCATCTAGCTGTACTCTGTCCTATCATGCCAAGCCAGTTTCTTTATTCATTAATCAATAAAATCAACACATATACAGAAGAACTTCTTACATCAGACAATAAAATGGAGGTGTGTAGTCTAAGGAAGAAGCAAGAAAGAAATGCTAAGAAAATAAAAATATGGAAATAACTCTAATATCACAACAATGTATGATTTTGTAAACTGGTATTATTAGGGTGATGAAATTTTTGGAGAAAAAAATCTATGGTATTTTGCTTCTACATTTTTTTCTGGATTTTGTAAAATTCATTACTCTTTCTACATCCATACACCTGATAAACAGATAATAGATAATTCATGCATTTTTATATAAAATTCACAAAACTTAATAAATAATAATAAAATTATGTGACAACAATCAAAGTATCACAGACTGAAGTTATTCACCATTTTTATCTGAGAATAGGGACTATGTCAAACTGTTCCTTGAACTGATTATTTATAGCTTTCTTTCTGTGGATAGAATTTTATTTCTATATCCTTAATTATTATTTACACATAAAGTTTACTCACAAACTCTAAAAGAGTTTTAATATTTTATATTTAATTAAGGTGATCATATTCAATTAGCTTTTTGTCAAAGCTTTTAAATAAAATATACCTTCTGACACTCACTGTTTGGCCTGCATTGAATAGGGTTCTGCCAGCTGTGTTTTGTTTCCCTTTGATATTTAGATTTCAAAATTATTCATTACCTTCCCTTTTCCTTTTGTGTATTTTAGAATTTCTGTCCACACACCTGAAGCTGTAAGCTGGGGAAAGAAAGGCTTTATCAGTTGCTTTGGAGATTCTTCCCCACTCAAACTTCCTTTCAGCCAATCAATTTTTCAGATCAGAGGCCTATCTTTTTGAGAGCTCCTCTGAACTGAGCTGAAAGGGTTAGGCCAGAGTTGGCAGTCTGATAAATCAAGCTGAAAGAATACTTAAAGCACTCTAGTGAAGAGGACTGGGGATTAGTACAGATGGCATTGTCTGCTAGTTGACATTGATAAAAAAAAACATATTTGTTAGAGTTAGCTTGCAAGATTTCCCCCCAACTCTTTGAGTCCCTGTCCTCCCAAATGACATTGAGATTAATTAGAAAAGTTAAAAAAGAAATAGCCTCATAATCCATTTATCTACCAAGTGGCAAGATCCAAAAATTAAATCTTGATGGTCTTCAATAAAGAAGCTTAACAAAGATTAAGGGTTATCAATCTTTCTGTGAGCTATGAAAACAAAGTGACCTTAAACAGGAATGCAGGGAGAGATGCAGGCACACAGGGCACATACTTTATTATAGATGCATTCATATAACAATGTTAGTTATATTTAAATTTTTATTCACCAACATAAATATTACAAATGAGAAATAATTGCTTTATATCATGTATTTTTATCAAAGTTAAAGTATATTAAAAATTATAACCCAATTTCATCTAATTAAAGTAGAAAATTTTGTTATGTTCAAAGTTAATAAATTATACAAATAAAGCAAGGAGAAAGTTCATGCTTATAAATTTAAAATAAACAACAAAATATTTTTTATATGGAAATATATAATAAGACTTGATATGACTTATTTATATGACTACATTTTATCAAAATAAAAGGAAATAAATGATTACATCAAAGTACTTTTTACCCAATAAATCATTAATATTCTATATACCTCAAATAGACACATAAAGATGATAACACCACCAAATGAAAAAATCTGGAAAGTTTTCAAAATTGAGGACATAGTAATGACTGAGGATGGAGAAGATTATTGAAAATTTTCCAAAATATATCAAAAGAGATGATGGACAGTATCTAGGAGGATTTTGAAGAGGGGAAACATAATCAATATATATTGTGTTAAAAATATGAAAATACATCCAAGGAGAATTTCTCTATACCACATATATATTAATATATTAATATTCAACAAACAAGTTGAGAACTAAGAAAAAAGTTAATTTAGCAATATGATGAAAAAAATTGCTAAATTATATATTTTAAATAATGTATAAGAAAGAAATGTAAATAAAGTATGTTTTCCAAAGAATTTTTAGTTTGTTTGTTTCTTTTTTTAAAAAAATGGTGATCATTCGTTTTGAAGCAAAATTTCAGAAGAAAAATTATGTAATATATAAAATGATACCACTGTTTAGGAATGAATGACAATCTACCTAATGAAAAAGGGTAATAAAAATCAAAGCTATGGTCTGCATATTCCCTCAAGTGAAGTGTCTTCATTACACTATTCCCTCAAGGTTCAGGGAATAGTGGACAGGAGTTCTCATACTTAACCAAGAAGTTATTTTCAATTGACATCCATTGACAAAGAAAAACTTAGTTTACTACAATGTAATCTCACTGGGTATATTCAGCATATTTAAAGGTAGACCTTATGTCCAACAATAAAATCCAATAGAAAATGAACTCATTGCATTTTTCTACACATATTGTCTCAATGTCTCTATGCTTGGAAATTTCTGTCTCACAGACCTTTTGCTTGTGTGCTATGGTTACTGATTTTATTTTTATAGGTACTGAATGTATGTGTGTTTCTTGTGTTTTTTCTTTATTTTACTATTATTGTGCTTGATTTTTGTGTGTTCATTTGTTTTCATGGCTGTTTATTTCCTAAAGAGAGAGAATAAAGAAGACCTGGGGTTGGATGAGTAGTGGTGTAGAGAGGATCTTGGAAGAGTTGGGGGCAAAGAAAACATGATTAAAATAATAATTATTTAATATAAGTTTTTTCCTAATAAAATAATATTTTTTTAAAAAATTGTAAGTTTTAAACATTCATTATGTAAAGTATCCCACAAAATTCAATTTTGTGAAATGAAGTTTTTTTTATTTTTATTTTATTTTTATTTCAGTATGGCAAGCTGGCTGGCCTAGAACTCTCTGTGTAGACCAGACATCTCAAATTCAAAAAGATCTGTGTGTCTCTGCCTTCAGAGACCTGTGATTGTTAGGTTCAAAGCAGTCCCAGAATGGCAGTGCTGATGACAATGTCTTCCACAGGGTGACTGGCCAGATAAATAGAAGGAGTGTTGTTGTAGGAGAAGCAGGCCACTTCCCGCCGCCTTACACCCAAAATAATCACATGGAAATTGTATTAATTAAATTTCTGCCTGGCCCATTATCTCT
>LOJH01025907.1:0-13139 GCA_001685095.1 Ellobius talpinus
GCTTAACTCTGTTCTTTTGTGTCTAGAATTCCTTTCCAAGCTTTTTCAGGTTTTGTGTGGATGTAGTCAGCCCACATTGGCATGCCAATCTGTTGACGGAGACTACTCATCTGTTCCTGGCTGCCCAGTCCTGGAATAATCACAGAAAACTATATTAATTAAATTGCTGCTTGGCCAATAGCTTATACATATTTCTAGCTAACTCTTATATCCTGAACTAACCCATCTCCATTAATCTGTGCATCACCACAAGGTTGTGGGCTACCAGGAAAGATTTGGTGGGCTCCAGTGTAGTCTGTCTCCTGTGGAGGCTCTGTCTACTCTCTCTATATATATATCTCTGCTTGGATTTTCTGCCTGGCTTTATTCTGCTAATCCATTAGCCGTAAGCACCTTTATTCATTAACCAATAAAAGCAGCACATATACAAAATGGTTTCCCACACCAACTATGGAGACTGTACTAGAATAGATGGGTACAGAGACAAAGAACAAAGGTTCTTTTTGGGTAGTAGAATGATTTTATATGATACTAGAATGGCAGTTATGTATTTTTACATGTTACAGACACATATTTGTCAAAACTCACACTATATGGATCACCAGTATCATAAACTTAGGATGCTAGCTAGTAACAGTGTGCATGCATAGCTTATAGATAATAATTAATGAATGACTATATGCTTGATGTTGACTGCAGGGGAAATCCCACTTATGTATCATCATACACACACATGCACACACACACAAACACACACAGAGACCTACATACACATGCACACAAATGTGCACACATAGCCTTTAAAAAGTAGCCTCTTGGCGTGTCTTCGTTGTTTGAGCTATCTAACAATGACAAGAAGGAGGCATTGAAGGTGTTTCTGAGTACAAACAGTAAGGAAAGGACACAGTAGGGCCTCCCACCAGCTTTCAGATACTCTGTGGATCAAGTTAAGCTGCCAGTCAAAGTCAGTTTGCTGCTGTGTCCTCATGCAACTGTCTGTGCTGTGGCCGGTGCAGACATCCCTGACGCTGCCTTTCACAGCCCTGCCACACGAACTCTCTGTTTATAACTGCAGCTTTTCTTTGATGCTATTCATGCTTCTTTCTAGACAAATTCTTGTTTATTTTGGTTTGCTTATATTATTAGAAAGTGGACTAAAGGGAAAAAATTCAAGAGGGATCCTTAGAATAAGTTTTTTTTTCAGGCTGGGTGTGGGGGCACGTACCTTTAATCCCAACACTGGGGAGCAAAGGCAAGCAGATCTTTGTGAGTTCTAGGCCAGCCTGCTCTACATAGTGAGCTCCAGGACAGCCAGGTCTATTTGGAGAGATCTTGTCTCAAAAAAAAATTCTTTTTCACATACCAACTTCATATCTGTGTGTCTAATGGAACAGAAGTAAGTGGTGGCAGAAAGTGGAAGCTGTGGCTCTTACTTTTGGGGGATTACACATATGCAAGGAGAGGAGGCTAGAATAATCCATGTGGGCGTAGATTAGATTTGGAGACTTCAGTATAGACTTAGGTTTGTTTTGATATGCATAGTTTAAAATAGAAGTGTGCATGCACATGTTTTAATATATACACATGTATTTACTTGTTCTGCCCATGGAGATGGCCTCAAAATAACCAGATGTAAACACACATCCCCAGATCCTGTCTTCTAATATGATTCTCCATAAAAAGTGACCTGGGCTTCTTGGAAAAATGGCCAGTTCTTGAGACAGGGCTGGAAAAACACAAAATGAACCTCAAATATGAATCATGCCAGAAAGTAAGAACAACAACCAATGTAATTACACACAAAACTGTGTATGAAGAGACAGCGGAGTCTAAAGAAACAGCTCCTAATGACTAGACTAGAAGCTACTGGAAGAAAGCTCAAAGGGGCATTGCCTGCAAATCTGACCAAGAATGTGACTGGGCTAAAGAGTTATATGAATAACTATTTATAACAGATCTTGAAATACAAAGCTGATAGTTCTAAGTAAGAAGGTAACTTTTCTTTTGTAGATGTAGGGGCTCTAATTCAGTCATTGTAACCCAATAAATGTTAATACAATAAACACTTTTCTTCTATTTTACTAGGAACTTAAGGTGGTTAAAATGAATCAAGCAAGCATTCTGTCTTGATAGAGAGCTTATGGATTTATTAGAGCACTAATAAATATATGTTATGAAATGGAAATTATTTAGAAACATGAAAGAAATATAAAGAAAATATTACAAGAGGTGAAAAGTAGAACAGGACACTCATGTCTCAGAGACTCAGAATAGGTTTCATAGCCTTGGAAGCACATTGAGTGGTTTCTTTTATGTAAATTGAGCTGTGAGATTCAAAAGTAGTAGCAACTAAGGGTCCTACCAAGGGTGAAAAATGGATAAATCAGGATGATAAGTCACTTTGTTCAGAGCCATAGAGTTTCAGAATAAGCCGATCCATTTATTTGTGTAATTTAAGTAGGTTCAAAGATTTATTGGTTAATTTGTCTCACATTTGTGAAATTCCTTCCATGGGCCAGATTGGAAATATAACTTCGAATATGTTTCCCGTTTTCTCTGCCTATGTATACTTTTTAAATCCCAAGGGAAAATGAGTAGATAAATGAGTCTTTACAATAAAACATAGTGTGGGTTTGGTGGGGAAGAGCAGGTTATGTGGAAATTCAGAGCAGAGCTACATGACCCGGTCATGGAGCCTGTGCATGACTCCTCAGAGAAATGTTATGTGAACAGGGATAAAAATCCATTGTGGGTGGGATGCAGGGGTCAAGGATAACTGAGAGATTTGAACACTGTAGACTGAGGGTTTATGCTTTTTTATTGAAATCTGGAGAAAGAAGTTGCATGATCCAAAGTTTTAAAAAGTATTATCTTGCTGCTACACTGAACTAAGGCAAAAGAGAAATTAAGAATAGTGGCTCTGTGGTTGAGCCTGGAATTCAAGCTGGGAAGTTAAAGTGTGAAGAGCTTGGTTGCTCACTGGTTGGTTTGGGAAAGTAATTAAAACTTGGTAGATGTATAATTTGGTGGCAATAATGGTAGGTGCTGGAAACTAAGGCAGGAGCAGGAGTTGGTGGAAGTAGGTCCCTAAGGGTATAGCTTGGAAGGGTATGTGTGCCCTCTCCCTCTTCCCCTCACGTCGTCTTCTTTCTCCCCTGGCCACCCATGAAATAAACAGCCTCCTTTGCTATACGCACCCTGCTTTGATATGCTGTTCATCTTGGTCCACTTCAAAGTGGCAGAGTAGAGGTAGATGGAGTTAGAGTTTGGCATCAAATACAAATTCAGGAGTAGAGTCACCGCGATAGGAATAGTCAACGAATCTGTCAAACTAGGTAGGATTTTAACCTGACTTGATTGGTAAAGAAAGAACAAGCTGTGGTGAAGCCTGTGGGGCATGGGTAAGGTTTAGAAAGTGTGAAAGAGATCGTAAATATGAAAGAGATAGAAGTGAGTGCCGGAACCCACTGGAGCAAAGGTACAGAGAGAAAGGAAAACACCATCATGGTTGGTGAGAGGGGCTGGAAAGTAAGCCTTGCTCACAAGAAAGGGTGCAGAGAATATACAACTTTGGTGCAGGCAACACATGAAAAAAGCAGAGTCAATAAGACCTCGGTGTTTCTCCCCCAGCCAACATCTCTTAAAGAGACTGATTATTAAGCCCAATGCTGTAGGCTTGCTCTCATTGTAGGCGGATTCCCAACACCACTCAAACCATTTGACTTTGCAATTCTGCCTTCTTCTCTCTAAGATAACAGCTAACTTGCTGGTCTTGGTGGCACATGCCTGCAATGTCAGCACTGGAGAGACTGAGGCAGGAGAGTTTCTTCAAGTTCAAGGGAGGACTAGGCTGGGCTACACTGTATAACCATATCTGTAAATAAATAAGTAAATAAAATGACTCACTTTAATGACAACAGCCTAAGCTAGGAAGACATCAAGTGTTTTAAAAGCATAATGTACCTTCTATAAAGGCGCTTGTGACTGCTCAAAATGACACTAAGGCAAAGGAGTTAAAACCAGGTACTGGAAGCAGATACTAACATTTTAAGTGGTTATTCATTGCAAGCAGATGAGAGAAAATGGCGTTTTAATGGCAGAAAGCTCTCACTTGAGTGTTTGTCTAATAAGGACAACTTGATGTGTATTAATGTCCTGCTGCCTCCAGATTCACCACTTTCCTTTGCAACAAGTGTACTTTCCTGTCATTACTCTCTTAAGTAGGAAGCCACACAATCCATTTGTGTTACTGCCGTGCTGTGATTATCAACTTCAAAGGTGTCCCCAAGAGAATCTTAAATCAGAAGCTCCCTCAGCTGCTAGGTCTTGCCTAATGTCCGTAGAAGATAAGAGTTCAATGTGAGGACTCCGGATACTAGATGGACTTGATGCTAAATCCAGATTCCATAATTCTCTACTCTAATTTTTGGGCAGTTTGTTCTTGGGCAAGTTGTAACCAGTCTGGGTCTTAGTTTCTTCAAATGTTATGGTAAGAAAATTACAGAATTTAACAAATTAGGTTACTATGATGAAATGATGCCCACAAGGACTTGAGCAAATTGCCCATAATGCATAGAACAGTCCAAATATTATGCTATCATCATTGGTGATGTCGCCATGTCCCACATAATCCCTTTCATAGATGTGATAATGGCTATACATCTAAAGGCCTTTTTGTGTTCTAAAGGCTTGCGCCCATACCTACACCCAGAACTCCACTGCAGATGGTATTTTTCCTGGTGTGAGGTCCTTGAAGGGATGCCCACATAACCTTTCTTCAATGTTGGTTCATCTCAACTTTGACCTTTCTGTAGTGTCTATGATAATCAACACTCACTCTTGGACCCAGCCTGAAGGAGGACAGAAACAGAAGTGTGGGTTTGAAGCATGCATAGCAAACGATAGGACCAGAATTCTACTTCTCAACACAGCAGCAATAAGCCCATCTTCTGCCTTTTCATTTGCTGTTCCACTGTCATGCCAGAGTCTTGAAATGATGAAGTCACTTTTCTTTTAGTTTTTGAATATTGTTCTAGTTCCTGAAATACCAACCGTCATTCTGAACCTTCTCTTGCTGCCTCCAGAAAAGTGAACCCCGTTACTGTATAGCTTTGTGCAGTCCTTCTGAATTCAGTAAATGGGAAAAAAGTCATTCTCCACTTTTTGCAAATTCCACTATCAACTTGAGCCTCAAAAATTGTACTACTGTGCCATATGCAAACTCTGGCCCTCCTGAGAACCTTCCCACAGATGGCCAGCCTTGTTACCAAATTCTTCTTGGTTGGTGAAAACATTAGGTCATTAGAACACATAGATAGAAAGTAGGTGTTGCCTCAACCTGCCTGGTATCTTCACACCATCAAATTCAAGTTTCCCTAAGATGTTTGTACTTATGGCTTTAATCTTTCTTCTAGCTCACTTGAATGGCCGATAGTGTTATATGTGGATGTTCATGATTGCCCACAGAGAAGGTGACTCATGAACTAGAGATACGTCCTATTCAAAGGTTGGGAAGTCTACGAGTTCTTCATCAATTGTGTTTGGTCTCCATAATCCTTGGTCAAAGGATCCTTTGGGTTAGGGAGACATCATGGCCAAAAGCAACACTCTCTTTATATTCTGATCCTGGTTACATTCTGCTCAAGGACTCTAGATTCTCACACTTAGAGTGAAGCGACTCAACTTCTGACTGTCTGGGACTTGACACCTCCAACAGAAGGACCCAACTTCCCCCACAACATTCTTGGATCATTTAGGGACGTGGTTAAGAACCTATTCTGTTGCTAACAAGGACCTGAGCACAGATTTTAACTTTGTTGCTTACTAACTGGATAACTTCTTCTGTGTGGGCATAAACTTTGACCATTATACTTTTTTTTTTTTTAAGTAGGATAGCTCTGTGTAGCCCAGACTGGCCTCAAAACTGTCCAGATCCTCTAGCCTTGGGTTCTTCTGTTCTGGGATTGTAAATATGCACTTTCTCATATTCATAATTAAAACAAAATCTCACAGTGTCTGCCCCCTAAAGACGGCAGTGGGATGGCCAGGGCACCGTAATTAGTCGATATTTCGCAGTCACTACCTATTAATATATCATACATCTGTAGCATTCTGGTGCTTATGACAATAAGATCACAGCCTAGGTTGGAACCTCATGTCACTCGTAGCATCAAGCACAAAGCTGGGGAAGCATATAGTGCAGGCTGGCTTCAGGCAACTGCAGCTTCTCCCTTCGTCAATGTCACTGTTATAAAGATAGCAACTAGAGAAGGAGCGGATGACAAGTTACTGGGGTGGAAATAAAGGGGCCAAAGAATGTATTTATGGAATTCAGATTTCAAAACTTCTCATCACATCTAGGAGACTTTACTGGAACCATTGCCATCTGTTTGCTGGATGTCAGTGACAGAAATATGTTCCTGAATTTGGACTCTTCCCCCTCCCCCCAGCTGTGCAGTGTGGCCAGATGTTCTCGTGTTTCAGATGTAACCATGTCCATCAAGTTCTTTGTGGAACTGGCTTGTTCATGCTTGTATAATTCTGTTTGGTGTTTTTTTTTTCACAGCAGCGAGACCAGTGGGCTTGTTTATACACTTTTTTCCTGTCTTTTTTTCCTCATGTTGCTTCAATTTAAATTAAAAGCCAGCACTGTCACTAATTAACCAAGGGTGGCACATTTGTAAACCTGGATGAGCCTAGTTGCCAGTTGAGAAAAATCCCTCTGCTCTCTGCCAAAACCGTGTTTACCAGGCACCATTGGTGTCTTGGCAGTGCTGCCTGGGTTTTGTCAGAACGCAATGGGGCCGTGTTAAAGATGCCCATCAGAGATGCTAGCGGACTTGTGTGATTCCCAGACTTAAATATGCTGTGAACTAACTAACACGAGTGTGAGAGTAAACACTCAGATATGTTACCTTATGATTCACAGGCACAAATCTCTGTGCATGGGTTCCTGTCTCCTAAACAAGAATGATAGTGGCTGTTATTGCAGGAAGAGACTATACGGGTGAGGCAATGTTGGCATATGCCAGTAGGAGTCCTCTAGTTTCCATCTCTACCAAGCTTGCCAAGTCCAGGAGAGCCATCTTAGACTGAATGTGTGTCCTGGATAGTGCAAAACTGGCCAACCACAAGAGAGAGAACTTTGTCTATCGGTGCAAAGGTGAGAGGCCTCACACATTCATACCAGAAACATTTCCTTGTCTCTCATTTGAATCCAGGGGCTCCTGACTTACGATGGCAGCCCTATTGTTCATGGGCACACTGAGGTTGATGCCTTCTGGACTGTGAAGAATGAACAATCGCCTCTTTCCTCTGGCCTTTGTTCTGAAATGACCATGAAAATGGGAATATCAGATGCTAAGCACCCTTGGGAAGGCTGCAGAGAACGGGAGTGGGCTTCTTTGTTGCTGTATAATGCTCACTTTAACCTGCTTCAGTGAAAGCAGGCTTCATTGTTCCCAGTTTGAACCTTCACTTTATAAACACGTGTGCATTTGAGCAACACCAAATGGGCCCAGTAGGTTGTTAGTTTCCTCAGTTGTTAAGGCAGGAAAATTATAGAACTTGGCAAATTGAATTAATGTAATGAAATGATGTCTGCAAAGCTTTGAGAGTATTGCCCAGAATGCACAGGAAAAGCTCAGATTTTATAAGGTTGCATACACGCACATACACACACATATGCACGCACACACATGGAAGAGACCATGAATCTGACAAGGATTGTGTGTGTGTGTGTGTGTAAATGTTGTAAATACAGTGTACTCATATATGAAATTTTGAATTTTAATTCTTAAAAACCTACTTCATTTTCGTCTAGGAAAGTCTAGCCCACAGAGCCTTCTTCATATATTTACTCAGGAATGGTGCTGCCCAATGGTGATAAAAATATTTCCCATGCTGTGTTAGACAATTTAATGTCAACTGACACAGGCTAAGTCATCAGAGAGGAGAAAATGTCAACTAAGAAAATGCTTCCAGAAGATGAGTTTGTAGGCAAACCTGTAGGGCATTTTCTTAATTAGTAATTGATAGGGGAGGGCCCAGCCTATTGTGGGCCGTGCCAACCCTGGGCTGGTGGTCCTGGTTCTAATAATAAAACAGGCTGAGTAAGCCATAGAGAGCAAGCCTGTAAGCACCACTCCTCTGTGACCTGTGCATCAGTTGGGCCTCCAGGTTCCTGACTTGCTTGAGTTCCTACTCTCACTGCTTTTGATGATG
The DNA here is from genome assembly GCA_001685095.1 of Ellobius talpinus. NCBI lineage: Eukaryota > Metazoa > Chordata > Mammalia > Rodentia > Cricetidae > Ellobius > Ellobius talpinus. The sequence continues at coordinate 8,224 of LOJH01025907.1, forward strand.
AACTGTGATATGGAACTGTGAGTGAAAAAAATCCTTTCCTCCCCTAGTTGCTTTGGTCATGGTGTCTCATCAAAGCCATCACGTCATGTCTACTGAACACAGAGCTGAGTCCAATGTGACTGGGAGATGAACACTTAACGTCCTCTAGTTAGATGCCATGAGAGGAGTCACAGGAGGCCTGGGCCCAGATGCCACAGTAGCTCTACAGCAAAGTGAGTGTGGCATTTCACCACATTGTGCAATCCAGCTATTCGCACACCTGGTTCTGAATTGAAACCACTGAAATGGCTTGGCTTGGAGTATAGGAGAAAACCCAGCCATACAGCTTGTGCTCTCAGAAAAGGAGACATGTGTTTATGGATTAAGATTTGACAAAATGAATATGTTTACTGCCTCATTAGACATTCTCAAATGAAATTAGCTTTTTAAAAAATATGTTGGTACCACTGAACTGGTTTATGCTAAGGAAGCTTTGCCCATAGTTCTCTTTCTTTCTTTTTTGAAAATAAAATCATCTTATTCTAATTAACTCGCAAATAAAACCAGCAGCAGCTAGTTTAAGGAAGCCAGTCGGCCACTTACCTACTCTCAAACTCTGTACATCTCAGTGAACTTCTAATGCAGTCGCTATTTGGAGTTCTACAATTTCATTAATGCTTACAGTTTTATAGACTTACCTACTGCAAAAAAGAAAACAACTCTGACTGAGTTGAAACAAAAATTTAAAACTGTCTAATTTCTTCCACAGTCCATGTGTCCTGTTCCCTTCATCCCAGCCCTTTCCATCTCCCACAATTACCCTTTCTCGGTCTTCTCCTTACAGGTAGGCATCATAGGCTGAGATGTGCACACAAGGGAGAGAGAACATTGTCTTCTTTCTGTTTGGAGCCACCTTGCTCAACATTATACTTTCTGAGTCTACCCACTTCCTGCAGGTTTCATGTTTTATTTGTAGGTGAGTAAGATTCGGTTTGTGTATGAAACACATTTTCATTATCTACCCATCTGTTGGTTCCATTTGCTTGCTGTCAGAAACAGGGGAACAATTTACATGTGGTGTGGGATGTGCAAATGTCTCTGTGGATAGGATATGGGGTACTTTCATATGCATAGCTTTAAAGTCAATGTAGAGAATGAAAAAGATCTAAATGTAACTTGAAGTTTCTGACACCCTGAAAAGGCTTCAGGAACCTCAATATTCTACAGACTACACTTGTAGAAATACTCTAGAATCTTTGTCTTTTCCCCATTCTATACCCTCTTCAGTCTCTCTCTGTCCCTCATACATATACACCTTCCTTACAAAGATTTTTCTTTTATTTTTGAGATTATAATATAATTACACCCTTTCTCCCATTGAATCCTACCATAAACTCCTCCTTTATCTCTTTCAAATTCATGTTCTCAACCTTTGTTACACATACACACGTACATTCTAGAAAATTTATGTATGTTTTACCCATAGTGATACTTTTTAAATAACCTTTGTTAAGTTAAACTTTATTCTAATTAACTCACAAATAAAATTATCATCAGTTAATTTAAGGAATGCATAATACATATATTTACAACCTGCTCAGTCTATGTAGCATTACTTGTATGCAAGTTTTTACATTTGACCATTTGGTATTGGATAATTATTTGGTATTGGATAATTATTTGGTATTGGATAATTATTTGGCATGCTCTTCCCAGGAGAAAAACATTTCTCCAACTCCCAGAATTCTTTACTTCTCTGTAGTTCTTTGTATAGAATTGAGGCCTCATGGTCTTTTCCCATCCACTTTGGCATGTCTTTTCTTGTTGCCCTTGTTCTGCTCATATTTAGGTACTGATGTTGGTGAGACTTCTGATATTACTAGAAGACTCTCCCAGCAAGCTTCCTGTTCCTTTGACTCTTACCATCTTTCCCACAATGTTCTCTGAGAGATTTAGAGTTGCCTTGGAGACACATTATTGGGAGTGGATTCTATAACTCTGTCTTTTGATTTGTTGTGATTTTCTGTAATAGTTTCTCTCTATTGCAAAGAGAAGTTTCCTTGATGATGGTGAGAACTATATTATCTGTGTATATAAGGACAAATATTTATAGTGTAGTTAGGGATTATGCTTGTTTAATAATGTGGTGCTTGTAAGTTCTCCTCCAGGATTCATGACTTCCCTTGCCCTGGATCGTTGCCTGAGTTTAGTTTGATCTTAAATAGTGTGTTAAGTTCAATTAGAGAGTTGTTGGTTACCATCAATGTATGTGTGACACTATTGCACCCTTAGGTTATTGTGCCATGCTGGCTGTTGTTATGCTTCATAGGCATCATAGCTAAGTAGGACTGTTGGTTGCTTCCTTGCTTTGGAAGCTGGCATGGTACCGCCTGATATCATAAAAACTCCTCAGGTCAGTTCCAGAATTGCAAGCCCTGGGCCCTGTGTCTGAGTGCATGGTGTCTTTAGCATTAGGAACTAGCCTTCCACCCCTGGTGGGACAACCAAGGTAGTAGCATTAGCCTGTAATAGCTTGAGAGTCTCTTGGACACGCTGGCCAACAATTTAAAAGAGGGCTTCTCATGCTTGGTGTTGGGGTTTTTGTTCAGGAGTTTATGAGTTTTGGAGGGAACATATCTATCCCTGATGAGAAAATTTCATTTAAACTTTAGGGATAGGTTGTGGTATAGGCAGGAGCACTGGACACTGGCCCTGAAAGTTTGGAAAGGATGAGGAGATTAGGAATGTCCGGGAAGTGCACCAGGCTAGGCCTCAGAGAATGTTGTGAAATCTGTCTGGGAAGACAGGTTGGATGTAACACAAAAGCACACCTTCAGTTTAGCAGAAGGGCATCCCTCTGTCCTTGGAGACCCTGGATGCACCAGTAATAAGGCTCCCTGCTCCTCTCCCACATTTATATCTTTCCCTGCTACATCTTTGTTTACACCGTCTCATGTAAACTGATCTGTCAGATCTAATTTCAGCCTCAAGCTCAGCATCTTCAACTTGTTTTCTGGAATAACCACAGTGGGCTCTCACCGGTAAGCAGTCATCTGTCTCTTTTCTCATGTTTCTGCTGTAAGTCTGAGGTTTCTGTGTACATGGTATTTATTTATTGTAACCTGGATGCATGTAAGCACAACATGAAAGCTCTGGGCAGAGGGGTCTCCCCCATACTGATCTGATTCTCTTCCTGTTTTGTTTTCCTTAATGATCCTTTCTTACACAGTCACCTAGGGTGCTCACCTGAGCTAAACACAATCTTTGAACATTTTTTCTAATGAATTTAAACATCATGAGATAAAGTATGTAGCGGGATATTTAGAATTTTTCTCCAGTGAATCAGCCTCAGGGCCTTCCCCATACTACACAAGTGCTTTACCACTGAGCTATATCCTCAGCTATAGCTATAGCTAGTAAAAATAAAGAAAAAAGACAGACAGAATGAAAGAAAGAAATGAGGCGAGAGAGAGAGAGAGGGAGGGAGGGAGGAAGGGAGGAAGGAAGGAAGGAAGGAAGGAAGAAAACAATGAAAGAGCAAAGAAACTCACATATCATAATACTATTTGGGTAGAAGACTACTAGCCAATTTTAAGTAAATTATTTGTTGCTTTAGAAATTCTTAAATCAAAAACAGCAACAAGGAAAGTCATCCTTTATGAGCTTTCTTGTTCTGACTAAAATAAGCTTTACTTGTTGTCACTGGATATGGCAAAATCAATATTATATTTTAATATTTTAGGAATAATTCAAAACTTTAAAAAGATTCTCAGACTGCTGAGATGTCTACATGAGTAAAGCTGCTTGCCACCAAGTCTGTGAGTTCAATTCCCAAGACCCACACAGTGGAAGGAGAGCTGACTTCTGCAAATTATCTTCAGACCTCCACACAGGAACTGTGAAATGAGTGTATTCCCCCCCACATACATAAATGAATGCAATAAAATATTTTAAGGGTTCTCGATAAATTCAGAGGATTTGACAGTCTTCCAAACCCTGACTTTCTCACACTGAAGCTAAGCAGTGAACACTGCAGACCCCATGCTGGTGAGGACCATCACCTCATATCACACAGGCACGCAGTGTGCTGCCTCCTAATCACAGGATTTATTTCTGGACTTTTGTTAGTGACTGACAAAATTCTTTAATGCCCATTGCAAAATAGTCTCCAGGGGATTTTTAAAAACATATTCTAAATGTGGGACACAAAAGAAACTGGAAACTGTGGCTTTCAACTGAGCCCAGAACTGGCGATTAAAAACTACATTAAGGTTCCTTTCTATCCCTTTATGCAATAGTGCTTGCTACCTATGCCTCCCTATGCAACAGTAATATGTTTGCACATAAGCATATTTTCCTAATAGCCAGTAAGAAAATAATTCCACACAGTACGAGCAAAGTGTGCTGAACTACAAGCATACAAATCTCAACCTCTAAAGGAAGCACGGGGTAGTGATGCAAGAAAGCGTTGCTTTCTGAGTTCTTTATTTCATTGAGTGCCACAGACAAATGTCCATTTCTAGCTAACGTCCTTGAATGAAGATATGGGCACCACAGAACACCACTGCCAGAGAAAAAAAGCTGTCTTCTGATAATTTTAGTTCTGGTTTCATTTTCATTGCTGTGATAAAATACCATGACCAAAGAGCAACCTACAGGAGAAAGGGGTTTGCCTCAGTTTGCAAATCCAGGTTAGAGTTCATAGCTGTGGGGATGTCAAGGCGGGGACTTAAGAGAGTTAGTCACATCATCCGCAGTCAAGACTGAACAGAAATTAATGCAGTGCACACACACTTGCTTGTTTGCTTGTGCTCAGCTTTATCTCCCTACACTTATATAATTAAGGACTCTGTCTAGGGAATGGTGCCCTCTACAGTGGGCTGGATCTTCCGACACCATTCACAACAATTAGTATAATGCCCCCACAGAGATGCCCA
>LOJH01025909.1:2594-18580 GCA_001685095.1 Ellobius talpinus
AAGAAAGAAAGAAAGAAAGAAAGAAAGAAAGAAGAAACGTAACTACGACAATGGATCTCCACAGAAAATGACACAGGTCTTTATTTATTTTGTAAAATATTTTACTTATTTAACGTACACTGGTGTTTTGGCTGTGTATATATCTGTGTGAGGGTGTCAGATCCCCTAGAATTGGAGTTACAGGCAATTGTGAGCTGCCACGTGTTGGTGGGAATTGAACCCAGGTCCTCTGGAAGAGCAGTCAGTGCTCTTAACCTCTGAGCCACCTCTCCAGCCACAACACGGGTCTTTCTTGAAATTTCTACCGAAGTCCAGAAGACAAGGATTTTTTTTCCTTCTCTTTTCGGAGAAGTTTCCCAAATCCAAAAGACTGAGATTGCACAAGGAGAATCTGTACTGTGTTGCAAAGTCCACACATCTTCCTCATATACCCACCTTCCCGCTTTCAGAGTGCACCTGTGAAACTTCTAGGCTAGAACCATAGCAGGCCAACAAGGTAGGGGGGATGGACGGTTGGCTGTGGGGATAGCTGGAGAGATGGACGTGGATGAGCCTGTGCCTGCAGCAGCACAGTGAATGCAGGACTGTAGCATTCAAACCCTCGAAGAACTCTCTGCTCCATGATTTCGGGGTTCTCAAGTTCCACGCTGGACGAAGGGGCATGAATCCCCTGCTACGGCCTCCAGCAACCACTTATCCGCTCAGACCTGTTTCCCCCATCTCGTAGCCATACGGGGATCTACACGATCATCCCCCTGGTTACTTGCTGCTTCTTTGCCCCCACAACCCTGTATCACGTGACCCCGAACCTCCGGGCTTGCAGGTACAAAACACCCTGGCAACAACCCCAGTCAGAGTCCTATCAGCTAACCGCAGCCTCTGCCACGCCCTCTAGGTGAAAGCACACCCCGAGACGTAAATGGAACTCGCTTTTCTGGCGCAATCCCGCCTTCCCGTTGCCGTGGCAACCGCCGCCTACGCTGGCTTCCCCTCAGGACGCTCAATCCTTCGCGCAGGCGCGGGAATCTCATCAGCGTCCTCTGAGGGCTCTGTCCATCGTCCCTCCAAACTACATTTCCCGGGAGTCTTCGCGGTCTAGCGCGTCTCTTTTTTGCCTCTGGACTACATTTCCTTGAAGAAATTGCCACAGCCACGGTCCTCGAGAGACTGAGTCTAACCCGATTGCAGCTCCCAGAGCCCTTTGCGACTGACGGCGAGGACTACATTTCCCAGGAGACTCAGCAGCGCCGCCTACCGGAAGCGGCGGGTGAATTGCGTGCCCTTGCGCTGGGAGTGAAACGAGAGACAGACCATGGTGGCTCGAGTGTGGTCGCTAATGAGGTGCGTGGAGACTCGGGTGGGTCCTGAGCCTTCGGGAAAGTTCCGTGCTGCAAGCGTCTGTACCTTGCGGCTTGGTGTCCTGCGACTCCTCACTTCCGGTTGCATCTGGACCCCTTCTCACGGCCCGTCTTGGGAAACAGGCTCACTGGCAAAGCTAACTGGATCGCCTCTCCTACCTCCCAGCCAGCCCTTGTCACCTACAGCTTCAGTTTTCCCTTATGTACAATGGGGACTCGTGGGAAATCTTGCCCTTCCCCCCTCTCCGGAGCATGAGTGACATGAAGTAGTTCCCTTGGTCTCCCTGGAAGGTTTTATGTCCGGTGTCTCCTGATCTCGGCAGGATTTCGAACGATTCACTATCTCTTACTTTGAGACTTGGTTTAAAACTCGTGTCACACAGGCAAAATGAATGATCCTTTTTCCCTGGCCTCCCATGTCGCCGGATGGCGACCCTGCCGCCACAGCTTCTGTCCCTTCCTGTCTCCCCTAGGTTCCTCATCAAGGGAAGCGTGGCGGGGGGAGCAGTCTACCTTGTTTATGACCAGGAGCTGCTGGGGCCCAGCGACAAGAGCGAAGCTGCCCTACGGAAGGCCGAGGAGGTGGTGCCACCAGCAATGTACCAGTTAAGCCAGTATGTGTGCCAGCAGACGGGTCTGGAGATGCCACAGGTACCCTGGCTGGGACTCAGGCCGGTTATGGTTGGCCTTGGTACCCCACCGCTCCTACTTGGTTGAGTTTATGTTGCTGGGTTTGGGTAACAAGGCTGTGACCTATCCGCACGCACCAGCCCTGTGCTCCTCTTTCTTCCCAGCTCCCAGCCCCTCCAAAGATTAACTTTCCGAACTTCCGTGACTCCTGGAACTCAGGTAGGCCCCCGTGCCCTTGTTTGGGGGATACCTGGACATGCCAGCCTTGCTCTCAACCCTGCTTGCCTTGCTGTTCCTTTCCATTCCTCCCAGTTTATGTTTGTGTGCCTGTATGTCGCCTATGGAGCTAAGTAGAAATGACTGGGCGTGGTGGCACATGCCCGTGTCTCTAGCATTTGGGAGGCGGAGGCAGGAAGATTTTAATTCCAGGCTAACTTGATCTACCAAGTGAATTCTAGGACAACCACGACTACAAAGAAAAATCCTGTCTAAAAACAAAACCATCTGAGAAATGTGTAGGGAAGGGGTGACCCCACTCTTGCTCCAGCTACCACTCTTCGGCTTCCTTGGGGTTGGCTGTGAAAGTGGTTCTGGCAAGCCGGGGTCTCATTGGCACCCATGCACTGTCCCTGCAGGCATCATTTCTGTCATGGCAGCTTTGTCAGTGGCCCCCACCAAGGCCCGAGAATACTCCAAGGAGGGCTGGGAGTACGTGAAAGAGCACACCAAGTAACGGATGCCACCTGTCCCAGCATTATGCGGGGGCAAGACCAGGATACCACAGACTCAACCACGGTGGGGACCCCACTCTGAGGGCAGCTTCCAGCATTGCTGGTCCAATAAAGGACTTGGAATAGTCCCCGACCTGTGTTTTGGTAGAATGGAATGGACTGGAGGAAACTGGATCACCTGGGCTTTTGGGGGTCGTGGCTCCTGGCAGCCTTTGCTTGTGTGGGGAGTTCAGACCAATGGGGATCCCTGTGTTCGAGATGTAATGCTTGAAGCCCAGGTTTTTTTGTTTTCAATTTAAAAAAAAACAACTGTGTCTTAGGGTTTCTATTGCTGTGATAAAGCATCATGCCTGAAAGCTGCTCAGGCAGGACAGGGTTTGTTCCAGAAGCTGGTTCCTCAGGCCACCCTCCGTTGCTGAGGGAAGTCAGGGCAGACCTGGAGACAGGACCGAAGCAGAGGTCATGGAGGTTCACTGTGGGGGGGGAGTTGCTCCTTCTTCATGGTTTACTTAGACTAGCAGCTCAGGGTGGTGCTGTTTACTGCCCCTCACACAGCCATTATTCACAAAGATGCCTCACAGGCCCATCTGATGGAGGCATTTCCTTAGTGTCCCTCTTCCCAGGTGACTATTGACAAAAAGTACTGATTAGCAGTGCTTCCCTGTGTGTGCATGCATGTGTGTGTGGACTGCCCACACTACCCAGGAGGGTCCTATCTGGAGCTGGGTGTATAGGCAGTCCTGAGTTGCCTGTCACGGGTACTGGATCACTGAACCATCCCCCCAGCCCTCAGGATGAAGTAGGTACCAAGGTTGGGGGAGTCTGGACATGGGGAGGCCCTCAACAGGGGTTTCATTTACAACAGACCAGTTCTTCTTGACTTTCCTATTGCCCAGACAGATCATAACCACTCAGGCCTCCCAACCTTGTCCCGAAGGTCCCTTTCCCAGGAGCCATGTAACAGGCTGCATCAGCTGTCTGAGGCCTTAGTCAGAGAAGGTTGTGATTGGCAGTCAGGCCCAGAATGGGTGGGGCTAAGGTGGGGAGACTCTAGGCTACCATTGGACTCTGGGTCACCTCCAGGCACAGCTTTTGTCACACAGAGCTCTTTGTGTCCAAGCCCAATAGGACATCCAGCTATTTGTATATTCACAGAACACCCTGGAAACCCAGTGGACAGATGGAGGGGATTTTGGCTGGCTGAACATAACGGACTTTTCTAGGTTCTCCTGGGCTGCAGAGAGCACCTGGCATTGGGCTTACTGCTGTCACCCTGCTGAAGTCCAGAGCTGGTGACATGTGTCTTACACTCTAAAACCAGGGGCTGCCTGTCTGTAACCCCGGGCTGGGTGTCAGTGATCCCCAGAGTGAGGCCTGTGCCCCTCACACCGCTGCTGCCCCCTCCAGCAGCCAGCTTTGTTCTTGTAGAGGTCTGTGTACAGGAAGGATAGCCCTGTGTGTCCTTCATGCTCACCAAGCCTGAGCTTGCAACATGGGACCAAATAGGCTGTCTTCCCATGTGCAGGGCTGAGGTAGCTAAGGCCACAGCACAGACGCCATACAGAATGGGACTAGGCACCGTGGACACAGCATGTACAGTTAGTTGCTTGTATAGTGCCACTTCTCTCTCGATAGAAATGAGAGGCCAGGCTTGAAGTAAAGGGCACATGAACAGAAACACCTTTATTACAAAAAACAGCAACAAAAACCAAATGAAAACAAATTCACATTGTTAACAAGCTACAATATGGCAGCAGATAAAAAAAATCCTTTATACAATGGTGGAGAAGTCCTGACAGGACACGGAGGTCACAGTTGGGCAGCACAGGTGCTCAGTAGCGGCGGGTGAAGCGGGCGTCACTGGGTCTGCTGCCCCGGCTCTGTCCTCCAAAGCCTCCCTGCATCCCTCCACGCGGGATCACATGGCCACGTGAGGCTCCACCAGGGGCGAAACTGCCACGCCTAAGGAGAGGTCCGGGACCATTGATTGTCCTGAGGTCCTGACTTAGCCTTCCCCAAGCCACAGGCAGTCCCCAGCTCACTGCAGTGCAACCCTGCTCCCGCCTGGCAGTAGAGTACTTACCCTGACATGCCACCACGGTTCATCATGTGGCCGGGCCCTGAGTGGCCAGACATGCTCCTCTCACCTCCTGCAGGATGAGGCACAAGTCCAAGAGGGCAGCTTGGCAGGTGTAGAGCCAACAGCTGCTTGGTCTCAGATGGCCCTACCCCACCCCAGTCCCTTCTCAGCCAGTGGCCCTGGCTTCCACCTAATCCTCACCTTGCCACCTCTTGTGCTCACGCTCCATCATGCCTCCATCAGCTGCGCCCTGCCACGCCCGGTCGTCATCAAGTCTCCGACTGTGCTCCCCCCAGTCACGCCTGCCCCTTGGAAAGAGACCCCTCTGACCTGCACTGCCACACACACCAGGCCCTCAGCAGATGGTGTGGTTGGGAGGTTCAGGCTCTACCAGGTCAGGCTGGCAGTCACCCCCAGTCCAGGCCTTGGGAGGGTGGGACACAAACCTGGGAGGTGGGGGCAGCCCTCGGCCTTCACTCATTCTCTTGTTGGAGCCATAGGCCCAGCCATCTCGAGAGTCCCGGCCATGGCGTTCAGGTCCTCCATGGCGCTCAGGGTAATGCTGGACCAGAGAAAAGGATGAGGTCAGCATTGTCTCTGATCCCTAGATGCGAGGATACAAAGCTCAGGGAGCAGAGGGCCACTATCAGTGTCCTCCTTCACGAAGGGTTAGGTTCACAAGGCTCCTTACAAAGAGCCCGGCCTATGCATGGCACCCTTGCTTTACAAACGTGAGACACCAAACGGAAGAGTGGCCGCACACAGTTACCCATATGAACTCTCGCGCAAGGCCTCACTCTGTGGCCGAGACTGTAAGTCAGTGTCAGTAACCCCTATCTTAACTACCTGAGTGGTGGGATTCTGAGTGTGACCAGTATACCCAGCTCAAATACTGGCTTATCAAAACTGTTTTAAGGGCCAAGGCAGAAAGACCTGACAACACCAAGTGAAAAGCACAGTGAGCACCTCCCAAAGCCCCCAGTCTCCTGCCTGAGCACAAACAGTCCTAGTCACTGGCGTTCTTGGCCAGCTCTTGCCTGTCTTCCTATCTCTAAGTCAGAAGACACTGTCACCTGCCCTTCTTTGCAGAGTGACAACTGCATGTACAAATGAACACTCACACAGGCCACTTCTAGTCACCAGTTCCCACAGAGACAACTAGCTATGTGGAAATAGCGACATCAGGATGGCAGCCTGTGGCAAAGCCAAGCCATAGGACTGAGGAATGAGTGTATCCAAGGGCCGCAGACAACCCGACTTGGTGATGGGAAACCAAGGATGGTAAGCAAGACAGTAGTGAGGGTGGCACTGTGCAGCTAAAGCCTGACACAATGGGAGAGCAACAAGGGGACAGAAAGATGCAAGGGGCGCTGGGTCAGCCCCCCTAGGGAGCAGTGGCTCAGGTGTATAGGAGGGAAGGGCGTGGCTAGCACTGTGGCTCCAGAGTAGCAGTGTGTAGCATTAGCAGCAGCGAGTGGGACTGCCCTTTCACAGCTGAAGCAGTGCCCCGCACTCACCTGTCCATCTCGGTCTCCCATCATCGACCTTGAACCTTCTCTCCTAAAAAATATGATTTCAATGAGGCCAGATGGGGAGGGGTCTGTGTGCACAGAGCCCACCCAACATGGCCATGGGCCCACGCTGAGGCTCACCTGTCCACGGAGTGGTTGGGATAGCGGCCCCGGTCTCTGTGGTCGAAGTCATGGAAGCGGTCCTGGCGTCCAAAATCTGAGTGGTAGCGGTCATCCAGGGCGGCCCGTTTGGCTTCTGGCCAGTAGGCATCATCACGCCTGTGAAGGGGTATGAGGCAGGGACATAAGGCACCTAGAGCCTGCACAGCTCCAGGTCCCAACCATGTCCCTGGCAAGAGCTCTTTCCGTGGAGGCTGTAATAAACCCTTGGACCAAATACCCCCACCTCTGCCTTAGTGCCACCGTGGGTGCGGGATGTCCTGGCCTTTGGAAGGCCTTAGCACTGGCAGCTTCACAGGACACCTGCCTGCCTTTTCACATGCCAACAGGCAGCAGGCTCGGCCTTAGGTCCGACAGTGAGACCCTGCCCCGCCCCGCGCACCTGGACTCTGGCTGCTCACCGGCCATCCACATCATAGGGCCTGCGCACGGCTGGCCGGCGCTCCTGCTCATAGCGCAGCTCCTGTTGCCGTCGCAGCTCCTCTCGCTCGCGGTGGATGCGCTCCTGCTCACGCCTCCGCTCCTGCTCCACATGCATGCGCTCGCGCTCCAGCCGCTCCCGCTCCATGCGCTCACGCTCTAGCCGATGGCGGTGGAAAGCCAGGCGCTCACGGGCGATTTCTAGCCTCTCCCGCTCCTCCCGCTCCCACTGTGCCTGCAGCCGCTGCTCCCGCTCGCTGCGCTCCCGCTCCCTGTAAGACGAGGGCAAGTCAAGGCAGAGGGCTGTGTGAGAAGCAAGGGGCAATCTAGGAAAGCCAGCCAGGTCAAAGACAGCACTGCCAACTCCTGTCTTCCTCTCCTTTTCCCCTTCTCCCAGCAGAGCAGCCAGAGGCTCTGCCCCATTGTGCCCGGAGCTGGCCTGCCCTGGAGCCCACTTTAAACACACACACTGCCTCAAGCAAGGGCCACTTTAGAAACTGCAACAGTGCTGTAATCAGCTGTCAAATGCCTGCTATACCCTTTCCGATCCTTCCTGGGCAAGTGAATATTCCCACTGTCCCTGCCCTGCTGGCCACTTTCTGAGGTCTCTGAAGATGGTGAAATACTGCAGCAGTCATCTCAGTACAGGACCCTCAAAGTGCCCAGCCAGTCAGCCACTCAACACCCACCCATGGCTGTCCCTTCCAGCCATGCTCACCTCCGTGACTCGGAGTCTCTGGACTTTCGGGACTCTTTAACCTTGTCAAAGGACACGACAGACCGCTTTTCCCGGCTGGCCGACTTTCGGTCCTGGCTTTTGGAGGCCTGGTTCAGTAACAGAAAGAGAATTACTGCAGGAGGGACAGGCACCTGGCACAGGGACAGTCGCTGACTGAAGGTGCTCAAATGGAGCTGCCTATATCCCCAAATGGCATAAAGTCACCCTCCATCATCCCCCGCCCAGAGATGGGTCTCGCCCTGAGAAGGACCACCACGTGGGCCTTCTGCCTCAGCCTCCAGCATGCTGTGCTGAGTTGTGAGCCCCAGGCTGGCTAAGTCAGAACTGTTGCTCTACATTTTCCAACTACAATGAAACTCTTTCTGGAGACTCACTGTTTAGCCCTGGTTGGCCTGCAGCATGTGGCAGCCTTCCTGATAAATCCCATCTGCCCTTTCCTTCACGGTCAGGGTCATATGTACCATCTCCTCAGGTGTGATAGCGCCCATTGAGACCCACCCACTTCCCCCTGGAGCCCACCCTTCACCTTCCCACTTTCTAGCTGTTCTCAGTAAGACTGAAGTAAAAAGCCACCTCAAGACACCAGTGCATGTGGGAATGGCCAGAAGCCTCAGACAACAGGCCTTCTCACTCAGCAGTGAGCCATGCTGGGCTTCAGAATCCCGGGTTGATACAAACATGCCAAGCCTAGACCCCGCCTTCAGAAGCCCCGTGACCCAGGCCCGGCGCCACATGATGTGGTCCTCTAGAGGCTTGGCATGGATGAGAGGTCTCGGGGATGCCAGACCCATATACTAAGGTGGTCAGGCTCTGAGACTTCAGAACCCACCAAGGTCTGCAGCTGTCCCAACAGTGGGCTTCCAGGAGGCAGGGACGGGAGGCAGCACATGGCGGCCATCAGAGAGAGCAGCAGCAGGCAGGCTACTCTAGATGCCTTGCCATCTCTCTACGTTCTGAAAGGCGACAAGCTTCCCTCAAATCACTGGAGCATCGAGCCTGTTGTGGGTCTGACACTCACTCTCTCTTTGGACCCGGATGTCTTCACACTGATGACAGGCACACCTTTGGACTTGTCCATCACCACAGTGCGTTCGGTACCACGGCTTCCTGTAAGCAGAGGGAGGGAAGAGCTGAATGCAGACGGTGGCTTTAGGCTAGTATGTGAAGGGACACGGGCATCATTGCCTACCTGACTTGGTGGTCCGTGAGCGCTCTGAAGGCCCAGGCTTCTGATCGTCCAGGTCCTTGGTCTTCTCTGTGCTCCCATCATCCCCCTTTTTGGCATCGTCTTTTCTGTCGGCTTTCTCCTCCCTCTTCAGGTTTGCTGACCTAGAAGTGAGTAGCCCACAAGCCTCAGAGCAAGCATTCAAGAGGCGATGGCTACCCAGTTCATAGGTGAAGGAGGAGGCCCACGAGTGCAAGGAGTCCGAGGCCATCTTTGGCACATGCTAGTGGCTAGTGGGCAGGGAGGGTGAGAGCACAGCTCTGGTGGTCTGCAGGAATACCTGTCACTGGTGCTGGCCTTCTCCTTCTTGCTGTCTCCATCTCTCCTGTCAGGCACTCTCTTGCCAGCAGGCTCACTTTTGGCCTACAGAAGAGTCAAAAGCTAGTGCCACTGTGCCCTGGCACCAGTGCCAGCCCCAACTGTAGCACATGGCCAGTTACCTTTTCCACTGAGATCATTTTGCCATGCAGCTCAGTCTTATGCAAATGGCTAATGCATTTTGTTGCCTCTTCAGCTGTGGACATAGTGACAAAGCCGTAACAGCGAGCTCCAGGACTGCGGGCATTCGTCACAACCTTGGCACCCACCACCTGAAGAAAGCAAACCACCTCAGCACTACTGCAGGCATGGACCTGGCAATCACAGAGTAAGGAAGAGGCTCTGACTCCCCTCAGCCCAAGGCCCTACTAGAGGCACTGGGGAGAAACAGGGCAGCCACCCATCAGAGGTTCTCAAGGGGACTGGGAGGGTTTAAACTGCACATGGGAGTGACAGTCATACCATGGACTGAGTCTTGGTGGAGTCACAGAGCCGTAGACAAACAGTAACCAACACAGATGATGGTAACACTTATCAGTGAGTTGAGAGGTGGCTCAAGTGAGTCCTCTGAAAGCACCTGGTGGTCACAGCACCACACTCTCACGGCATACGGCATATGTGGAGCCCAGCCCTGACAGAGAGCTCCAGGCTGTCCCCAGATTAAGCCAGGACACAGACCTGTGCAGCAGGTCCTGTTGCAGGATATCTGATAACACTGTAAACCTTAAACTTGTATTATTTACTGGAAAACTCTATTTCTAATTTCGGTGTGTTTCAGCTCTAGCACACACCTTTAATCCAGCTTGCTTGAATATTGTAAACAGAAGTAAATAAAGTCAACCATAGGTCAAGAGGTGGAGTAAACAACCAGCTGACAAAAAGTGAATATAGGATGATTAAGAAAGGAGAATGGGCAGAGAGACACACAAGAAGTGGAGGGGAGGGACATGAAGAGAGGACCTGACTGAAATGGTAGAAGACAGGAGGCTTCTGGGACAAGGGCAGAGAAGGAAGTCAGCTGGGTGCTGTCTCTGCCTCTCTGGGTTAGCAGGCTTTCACCCCAGCATCTGACTCCAAGTCTTTGTGGGTAAAATTGAACAACTGAGATTTTACTAAAAACACTTGGCTCCCAACATGGGGCACAAACACGGACAGAGAAATCATGCCACTTGTAGACAAATGATGAGAAGTCATCAGGTTTGGTAAGACACCTGGGAAGAGTTAAGTAATATTAGAAGAAAAAAAACTTTCCTAAGTTAAGGATGGGAACTATGGCGTACTCTAAATGGCAGAAAACGGAACTATAAATGACCTAGCTGAGATTGACATAATACCAATTACAATTATTATCGGTCTGGTAATTCGTATTTTATCCTCAATAGCAGTGTTTTTTGTGCCAAATATGAAAAGTGGATTTAAGATACAAGCATTAGAAAGACGTATGAAAATAAGGAAAATCCTCAGACACAGACAGAGGAATTTAGACAAGAATCTACCACACCACTGCATGATGAAACTGAAGAGGAGAGACCCAAGGTTATCAGAAACCCAATCTTAGTTTAACCAGTCACTATAAAATACTACCAGCAGATGATAGAGATCCCCAAGGCTATGCAGAAGTTGACTTGGGATCCTGTAGAATGTCAAGAGACTTAAGGAAATAGTCATTTCCTAATGTACACATGGTATGCATTCACCCTATGTGAAGCAGGTGTTAAATTCAAGGGCAATTCATAATAGAATTATCCACCAAGACTGGAACGATTTGGCAACAGTAATATTAGAAAGCTGGTCCTCAGATACAATGACTAACACGGTGGAAAGAAGATCATAGGGTCATAGAATAGTGAAATAAGGTTAGAGGTATTAATATTTCTCAAGATTACTTGCTAGGTGAAGATCAACATTCTGATTTACAAAGGCAGCTTGATTTTGATGATCAAACCTTGGTACTTTAGCAGCTTTGACTGCTTCAAACAGGGTTGGAGAATCAGGAAAGATGTCTAAGTCATTTACTAAAATTATACAAGTCCAAAAAGAAGCCTTCACTGATTTTTTTGCAAACACTGACTTCAGCTGTAAACAGAATAGTATTAGATCCAGAAGTCAAACAAATATTAATTGAATCTTTGGCTTTTAAAAATGCCAATTCAAAATACAAAAAGGTGATTAGGTTTTCAAAGGCAACATCAATAGATGTTTATGAGGCTACTCTGATGGGGAAGTAACTTAAAAGTTTTAAGAAAAATAAAAATGACATGTTTTAATTGTGGTGAGCAAGATAATTTGAAAAGGATTGTATGCAAGGTGTTCCTAGAGACCCCGAAAAGAAGTCACCAGTCTTCTGGAGTATGCAGCTTTGGTAAAGGCCAGCACTGGACTAATGAATGCAGATCAGCCAGGGACAGGACAAGTACAGGCCCCACTATCATATTTGGTTCAATCATTCCCTGTTGGCATTGGAGAAATTCATCCACAAAGCAATCAAAAGACTTAAGGAATGCCTGTTGAATTGATTCTGAAAGCAAAACTGAGATTTTTCTAAATTAGTAGGATAGACATGGTGGAAACTGTGGTACCTTTTACTAATACTGAAATTGCCTCATTATGGGCAGAAAATGAACAATGGTAAAGAACTTACAGTAATTTTTGGGAGAGATTTGGCAAGAAATATCCCCAAACCAAGAGTTTTCAGTTTATAAAAAGAGCCAATTGGATTCTCCCTGATACAGTAAAAGGAATACCAATTTCTGGAGCCCCTACTTTCCCTAGTGATGCAAATAAACCAGGAAAGGCGGGTTTTAAGTCAGGAGAAATAAGTGGCTCAAAGTCTTTATGATTCAGTTCATAAATTAGAGATGTATGCACTTATAGTATTATTAGATTTTTCTCAATCTCTTAATATAGTTACTGACTCTCAATACACAAAAGAATGGTTTCACATATTCAAACAGCTGAATTTATTCCAAATAATTCAGAATTAACTTTACTATTTATTCAACTACAACAAGTAATCAGAAATAGAAGCCATCCTTTATATACAACACACCTATCAGATCCCATATGGCTTACCAGGCCCTCTAGCACAAGGTAATGATGAAACTGATCAGCTATTAATAGGAAATGTGGTAGAAGTCTAAGAATTTCATTAAAAAAACACCATGTTAACAGCAAAGATTTGAAGAAAGATTGCTTTTCTATCACTTGGAAACAAGCCAAGGAAATTATAAGGAAATGTCTTACTTGTTCTTTGCATAACCAAACTCTATTACCTGTAGGAAGTAACCCAAAGTGTACTCAAAGAAATGAAATTTGACACATGGATGTGTTTCATGTGCAGAGTTTGGAAAATTAAAATATGTGCACCATAGCTCAGATAAATTTTCAGGATTTCAATGGGCAACTGCTTTAAGTTCTGAAAAGGATGATCATTTATTTAGTAGAAATTATGATTATTATGGTGATATCTGTACAAATTAAGACTGACCACATTCCAGAATATGTCTCCAGTAAAAGTTTTTTAAATATTACAACATAAAGTACATTACAGGTACAATACACAATCTGGAGACCACAAGACAAGTGAAACATCTGAAGAAAAAGGATCATCATGAGAAAATGACCCCCCAAAAAAGGAATACACTGGTCAAGCGGTTATCACCCACCTCCAGCTGACTGGCTTGAAAACCCAGCTCAGAGCACCAGCACCCATGCCACCGTCTTGCCAGACAACCACACAATGTGTGCCAGGGGTGGGACTCCCAGCCAGGCACTCCCTTCTTTCATTCTGCCATAAGGCTGGCCTGCCAAGGTGAATTCCCGAATTCTTGTCTCTGCTGCCCTCTACAGACCTAAGTGGCAAATAGTCTTTAAGTGGCCCCACTTCAATCAAAAATTAAAACTGACTTTGGATGGAGCTGAAGTGTGGCTCTCTCCTGTAAAGCCATGCACTCTTCTTAAAGAAAAATCCAAAATCTCTCTTATCAGAAAAACCAACTGGTATGGAAAGAAGAAAAACCAAATTTAAGGGATGATTCTGTTGCCACTAATCTCATAATTTTTTGGTTTTGACTAACTTTTCTTAAACCTTTCGGAGATCTGCTATAGATGTTTTAAGTTTTGGACCATGACTGGTGTAGGAGTTCCTTCTGTTTGTGTGTTGCTTTGGTTAATGAATAAAGAAACTGCCTTGGCCTAGCTGATAGGGCAGAACTTAGGTAGGCGGGGAAGACAGAACTGAATGCTGGGAGGAAGAAAGGCAGAGTAGAGAGGAACACCATGGGGCCGCCAGAGACAGACATCCTGAATCTTTCCCAGTAAGCCACTGTCACGTGGCGATATACAGAATAGAAATGGGTTAAATCAAGATGTGAGGGTTAGTCAATAAGAGGCTAGAACTAATGGGCCAAGCAGTGATTTAAGTTATACAATTTCTGTGTTGTTATTTCGGGGCTAAGCTAGCGGGCGGCCAGGACAAACAAGCAGGACCTCGTCTTCTAACACGTGTGACCACAGTAACCTTTGAAGATGATGGGGTCCTGCAATGACAAATCCACCTGAATTGTGGTAACATTAATCAGTGGGCGAAACTGTCCCACAAATCTTCTGCCACCAGGTCCTGAACAAACAAGGGACACCTTTGGGCTGACTGCTGTGTTCTAGCTAGGTTTGCCGCTAAGCTGACAAACACCACTCAACTTGGTATTATAAACTGCTAAGGACATTCAAATTGCTGAGCTCATACGAGACTGACATGAACATTTACAGAAATTTCAATTCAAAAATACTTAATCCTAAAACTTCTAAATACAACCAAGCTGGATACTGTGGAAAGTTTGGTAGAAGTAGCTTCATTACTGTAAAATTTTGCTGTTAAAGTTTAAAACCTTTCCTTTTCGTTTAGATAGAAGGAAATGTTGCAGGATGTTTGATCACACTGTGAACCCTAAGATTGTGTCATTTACTGAAAAAAACATTTCTAGCTGAGCAGTTCAGTCCTAACACACATCTTTAATGCAAGAGCTTTCTACTTGAATATTGTAAACAGGATTAAAGGCAGAGTAAGCAACCAGTTAACAGGAAGTGAACATAAGATTATAAAGAAAAAACCATAAAGAGTAAGAAGGAGTCAGGAGGGTAGAGAGAGAGACACACACAAGTGGAAGGGAGGGATATGAAGAGAGGACCTGACTAAGATGGTAGAAGACAAGGGACAAGGGCAGAAGAGGAAGATCAGCAGGGTGCTTTCTCAGCCTCTCTGAGCTGGCAGGCTCTCACCCCAGCATCTGGCTCCCAAGTCTTTGTGGGTAAAACAGAACGACTGACATTTAGTAAAAGCAAGGTCTTCTCTGCTCGCTCTTAGGCAGCGGTGGCTCACCTTCCCATATCTGCTGAATAGGTTCTTCAGATCAGTGGCTCTAGTTGTAGACGAAAGGCCACTGACCCAGAAATTCCTACCACAGCTGCTGCGACCTGTGCAAAGGGAAGTTCTGGTCAGAACCACAACATCCAGAGAACTCCAGAGCTCGGCCATCCCCAGAACTTCAGGGATGTGCCCAGGGCCCAATGGCATGGCCAGGCCCAGGAAACCAGTGTTGGCCTAGTTACAGGCAGCAGTGGCATCTACGTATTGCCACTAAAAAAGGATGCCAGGACGTCAAGGACCAGTCAGTTGTAAACAGCTGAACTGATCTCAGCCCAAGATGGCTTCTGCTCATAAAGCAGTCACTGCAGCATGGCACTGTCCTTGCTTGCCACCTTTTCCAAGCCCATGTCGTGCCTCCTTTCCCTAGCTAGACCCTGCATGGTCAGAACTATAGGCTGGCTTATGGCATTTCTCAGCCTGAAAACTTTTGAGACAGGTACCTTAGCTGGCCTGGAACTTGTCAGCCCCCCCCCCATGCTTCTACCTACCAAATGATTGGAGGAAGGGCCTGAGCCACTGAGCCCACTCAGCAAGCAACTTTAACAAGGGGCCGCAGCACCTGCCAGCTGTAGTGAGATGCATGTGTGCATGTACAGGGAAACAGGCTGCAGTGAACTTGAGGCCTACTACTCCAAGAGACTGGGGTGTACTAGAGGACCTACCCTTCTCCTCACGGGAAAGCCTCTTTGTGTCCGAGTCTTCTTCAACAGAACTAGAGACAAGAGACAGTGTCATTCAAGGGGGCTATAGCAGCAAGAGACAAACCCGCAGCCCTAAGAACCCGCCAAAGCTGCATACCTACCCGGCACTTAGCTCTCAAAAAGGACACCCCGACAAACATGTTTTGGAAATCTGACCTAACATAAGATTTCATACCCACAGGAGTTAATTAAGTTTCTGCCGGGCTAAAAATAATTAAGAAGAATTAAAAGCAAACAACCATGGCAGGTTGAGGGGGGAAAAAGATTATAGAACCAGTGTAAAATAAACAAGAAATGAAACTGCCTGAAGGAGCTAGTGCTGGGCAGCGTGGCTGCCGACTGCAGGCTCTAAACAGCTCATGTGTCACTAGTGACAATGAAAGGAGATAGCGTCTGGTCTAGGACTGAGAATCAACAAACCTCATTTTCTGATCAGCGCCCTCACTGGCTGAGGACTCTTTAGGAGCTGCAGGGACGTCATTACAAGCGTCAAAAGCAAACTTCTTCACGTCGTCTTTGCTATCTCGGGGCTCAGGGCTCAAAGCTGCTGTGGGCGCTCTCACCAGCTCCTGGCTGGTGGCATCCGTGAGCAGGGCAGCTGTGCTACTCTGCTCAACTGGCTCCTCTAGCCCTACAGGCTCGTGGTCCATCCCGGGGCCTCCGCCTGA
>LOJH01025910.1:0-18580 GCA_001685095.1 Ellobius talpinus
GGACTGGCAGTCCGGGGGGAGGGGGTTCCCGGTCCCGCCCCCGCCGCGGCCCGGGGACCAGGCACCGAGAGGAGTGGGCGAGGGGGGAGGGGAGCGGAGCTGGAGGTGAGGCTGGAAGGCAGCGGTGTGGGGGAGCCCCCCTGCGCCCTTCCCCGCAGCTCCCCGGGCTCCCGCACTTTTACGAGCTGGGGGTGCCCGGCGCCCCACACAGCTGTTCTCCGCTCTTTTTGCCGCGGGCCGGTAGTGTCCGCTGGGGCTCCGCGACTGCCAAGCACCAACTGCCTCCCTTGCACCTTGGACAGCGCACCCCGCGGCTCGTCTCCCGGGGACCGTACCCGGGACCCCGTCCTGCCTGTGCAGCCCTCCGGTTGTCTCCTTCCCACCGTATCACCTTCCTGTCTTGCTTAGCATCTCCCTGCTTTGGCGGTCTTTACTCTGGCGCGGGCCAGAAACTTTCCTCCCCGCCCGGTCTGCGCGAGGTACTATTGTTGTTATTTGTGTCTGCCCCCTTGCCGGGAACTGGACACATGGACAGGTCTTTCTCGGCGGACGATCGGCTGCCTTGCCCTACCCAAGGCGGCACTGGGCAGCTGGACTCGGACACCGAGCCGGCGCCTCGGCAGCTGGACGCCCGCGGGTTCCCAGCCTCTCTGGACACGTGCACTCCTCCCACGGACGCGGCCCCTCCCGGACCACCCCATGTCCTCCCCCAAACGGCCACAGCCACCCCATAGGTTGGACACCCGGGATTGCGGGTTCTGATTGGCTGACGGCGTAACCGCGCCTCCTTGGAGGGGGGTGGTTCTGGAGTGTTGTGGTTGTCATCCTGCAGCGAGCACATGGGGGAAGTGGGGTCGACAGGTGGGGAAGCCCAGTTCTAAGGTATAGACATTCCAGTGTGGGTAACCGAGCCACCCTCCTTCCTTCAGTTTACACCGGTCGCCTTACTACCCCTTCCGCAGTGGCCGTCTGTTGTAACCTTACACATTTTTTAATTTTGCTAAGATCATGTTTGTTCGCTGGTAGCGATTTTTAAAAGTAGCTTTAGGAGAAAGCAGGAAACAAGTGCACAAGGGGAGATTCCCAGCAAATTGGGCTGAAAATTTGAGTTTGGTCCTTTGGAGGAAGTAATGAAGGGTGCTTAAGGAATCTGAAGAGGGTGGAGAAAGGAGAAAGGAAATTGATTGATGGTTGAGACCCTAGTGCTTAAGAAGAAAGTGGTAGGTCTTTTGTAGGTTGAGATGTGAAATCCCTGAGAGCTCTACTGGGAGGCAGCTACGTTCTGCTGAAGATCACTCTCTGGAAAAGGTCGTGATTAACACACTTTGCTTTTGTTTTGCTAGCGTTGCACTTTTGATAGGAGACTTATAGTAATGTCTGCCCACATGATGGATATCGATTATTCTGCTTTCTTGTAATATGCAGATTTGCAAATGGTAATGAATTTCATCCCTCTAGAGGGAAGCATTAGTTAAAGTGCTTTTGAAATATCATGAGAGAAGACGGATGAGCATTGTGTAAAATCCAGAGACTGTCCTGACGTTGTGTAGTTCTGTTCCAGAAATGCGTATAAATGACTTTGATTTCTCTTCATTTCAAAGCCCGAATGCCTTTAATATTGTCGAGCTTGAAATCCTTCCTACTGTTTTGATGTTGTGTCTGTACATCTTAAGAATATTGTAATTCTTATCTTTAGTAACCTGTCAATGGGAAGCAAGCAGCAGTGGATGCAGGGTAATGCTGGCAACTTTATATTGAGCACACTGTGTTATTTTATTTGTGAGCTGGTGAACTATGCAAGAGGATCATAACATGACTATAATTCCCTAGGGACTCATAGCCAAACAAAGTGGAGAATCATGTGAGTCTATTCCAGGGAGAACAATTCAATTATTTTCAAGGCGAATAAATTTTAAAGATTCCTATGTGTAAACAGCAACATTAGTTGAATGATCTCTGAACGTACTGGTAGCACATATTAAGCAAAACAGCTTATTTAATATGTCAGGTGATTAAAGGAGATGGCAAAGCATCCCCACTATTATATAAGCAGGAAGAAGAGCCTTGCCGTCTGGAGGACTTCATATTCAGCGAACGGGGTTTGACACTTCTGACAAATCTGAAGTCATTGCTGCTGCTGAGAAAATGATTCTCACTGTGTTTTTATTTCTCTAGTTCATTTCTGATTTTCCCACATGGATTTACGTGCTGGCTGTGGGCCTACGAAATCCAGATGTGTGAAGACTAGAAAAGAATGTATATAATAGCATAAACATGTCCTAAATATATCTTGATGTCTGCATACAGTCATAAATTGATACACATAATTTTAGAGTACATGCAATGTAACCATATATATAAATAGCACATATATACATTATTGTCAGCCTTAGAATTTTTGCTTATCTCTTTTTGTCCGAAAGGTGGCCCTGTTTTAAACTGTAAAAGCATTATCACCAGTAGAATTGGCCAATAGATCACAGAAACAGACAATAGTATTTTGTTGCCTGGCAACCACCTACTGTGAATGAAAAACAAAGCAGTGACAGCTGCTTGTACATCCTGATACTCAAGCCTGTAGCTCGGGCATCAAAGCCCTCCACAGAAGACACACCAACAAGTTTTGTTTCAGACAGGTGGACCGATCTCTTTTTTAAACTGTTAAGATAATTTTGATTTTTTTTTGGTTGTGATAAGAATCCTGTGGTTATTGTTGAATGAAACGAAGCTGCTAATTTCGATTGCACTCTTAAGTCAGGTGTAAAGAGAACAACCAAAATGGGAGGAAGGTTTGGACCCTTCCCGTACTTCCCTTTAGAATCATTAAACATTGTAAGCACATTTTCACCACTGTCAGGTGCTCTTGGGATGTTATAAAAACCTGAGTTTGGTCTGTGAATAGATGGCAGCCTTTTACTCTTAAAAGGGAAGTAGAGAGTGATGCTCTCTAGCTGGGCTGTTTAACTCTAAGCATAACTGAGGCACAGGGAGGGGGTGCGGCAGCCTGGATACCTTCCTGAGAAATATTTAATGATTTTCTCCTCGGAGTTGTTCTATCTTCATCCTTTATTTACATAGAATTTGTAACAGGGATTAAATCAGGATACCTAGAAAGTGCAGTAGTAATTACAAGTCAAGATCATTGTGGACACAGGGCTAGACTGTGGTCTGAGATGCCCTGCACACAGTTGATTCCGCATTCAGTCCCATGAACCCACCTCTTTCCCAACACTTGGAAGTTCAGTGCCTTGCTAGTTGTTTATAGATTTGAACAATCTTTAATAATCTCTTATTCTGTGTGAGAGTTTATGTGTGTACAAGCATGTTTGTTTGTGTGTGTGTACACATGTGCACCTTGTGTACAGGTTCATTCTCATGCATAGACTAGAGGGCATATTGGATGTGGTTCTATCTGCCTAAGTACACTCCACTCTATTTTCTGAGACAGGGTCTCTTGCTGGCCTCAGTCTAGATTGGCTGGCCAGAGAGCCCCCAGGGATTCACTTGTCTCTGTTTCCCCAGTGCTAGGATTACAAGGACACACCACTATTTGTTTAATTATATGTGTTTTTGTTTTTCAACAAATTCAGGTCTCTATGCTTGCTCAGCAAGTCATTTCCCACCTGCATTATCTTGACAGTCTCAGTGTGTAAACTTTTGACAGTGGTGAGATTCAAGATTATGTTGGTCAGTTTGCCTTTCTCCGCGAGTGCAGATATTACAGTTGACGAATTACAGTAGCTTCCTTTCCTCCATCACACAAGATCTAGGGCCTTTAGTGAGGCTGGAACTGAATGTATTGCGTCATAGTTATTTTAGGGTTCTAGCAGAGCCATTCTCTCCAGGGGCTCTACATGTTGGTAGAAGGTAAGTCTCTAAAGACCAGACTGTTATAATCCAGATTGTTCTCAGACTCAAAAATGATCATGAATTCTATCGGTGGCAAACTTAGAGTACGTATGCATGACTCTAGCATGTCTTCTCATCTTAGGAAATGTATTGCATGCATGATACATTTTGGGGTTCCTTTTGATAGTACAAAATCTGTCTTCCCCATTGCCTGTCATTGATGAGAAGAGTCAACATTTAGCTATAATATAACACCCTTCCGTAGAGGAACCAGAGTGGACTGATGGGGGAGCAATGTGGTGACAATATTAAGTACCATTTCAGCAGCATTCTTTCCAGAAAAGGGGCACTTTAGCAGATTGGTAGGGGGGATCAATTGATTTGCAGCATGTCTAACTTATCCTTAGAAGCCTGCTATTAATTCATTCCAGCCAGGAAGGTTTTCAAACAATAATGGCTTGGTAGATTTCCAGTGAACTTTATTGGTTTATCCAAATAAAAACACAACACGTTTTTCAGTATCTGAGTATAGTTTTTGCATGATAGGTATTTGTTTTGGAACTTTGGAGATCAATCTAAATTTCAAGGCTATTTAAGAAACAAATCCTGAACCATTTCTAAATGCATTTGCATAGTAGGATGTTAAATATTTGATAGTCATGCATTCAATCTGCTGGAATCTTGGAATCTAGTCTCCCTCTCCTTTCTCATATAAGATAATGTGCTTATAGGTACAAACAAATCATACACAACACTTAATGCCTTTTCCTTATGCTGTTTATATCCTTGTGACAGAAAATAGTTGGAGTCAGTTTGCTTTTTTTTAATGTGCTAAGAGATGGTTTGAATAAAAGATGTTTACAGTTTCAATTTCCTTATGTCATCTTCTGCTCTTAGAACCCGTAAACTCACACCCACCAAAATAGCATTATTACTGAAAACAAACAAGTAAATGCATAAGCAGCATGCCATTGCCACCCTCCAGGCTAGCCAGCCAAGCATCTCTTCTCACTCTTAGAAATGTCTTTACTTCTGTGCACATCTGCATGCATATGAAGTTGAAAAGTCTACAGACTTTTGTAGGCAGAACTAATATTTGATTGGAAGACCTGTGTGTGGTCATTTAAGAAATATTCAGATTTTTCAAAATGGGATAGCATAGAAAGGATCAAATTTATTCTTTTTTGGGAAGTTTGTACAGTTGTTTTTGATAATATAACCTCTGTAGCACCTGGAACAGCATTCAGGACCTGCAGCAGAGCAGGACATATGGGAGACACTCCAGATCTGCTCTGTGAGGTTAGTCCATCATTCCTTCTTCTCTGTGTAATAATGCAAAAATTTTAGTCTTCCTCCAAGTGAAAAAGTAGTTTAGAATATGCCATTTTCTAATAGTTTTTATATTTAAAGAATATGAAAGGCTAACTAAACCAGTGATATTTTGGAATATACTTCCTGCCAGTGTAGAGTCACACCAGGATTATTGATTTTTTTCCACAAATATAGCCATCCCTAGTATAGAGAAGCTCTTTAGGAGCCAACAATAACATAACAAAGGTTGTGGCTGTAAGTCCGAAGGAATACTTTATTTAGTTGGCACTGGAGAGTGAAGTTTGCCAGCTTCATGTAATTATCCAGACTGGAATGAGGCCAAGGCTTGGTGGCTAACATCCCAAATGGTGGGGAAATAGTCTTGAATGAGGTGTTTAGTGACTTCAAGTGACTAAAGTCGCAGCTCTGGTCCCTTTTGGAAGGGGACACCCGTGCATTTAGGAAGCCTCAGAAGCCATTGTGCACACAGGATAGAGCCCAGAGTCACCATTGTTATTCAGATGCCATTGAGAAAGACCTTTATCCTGATGCATCTTGGGGACAGAGAGTGAGTGAGGACCCTATAGCCCAAGTTCCAATTGCTGGTACCTTTACTTTCCCCCTGCTTAGGTGTTTGTCTTCTACATAGGGTTTATTCCTGGCTGCGTATTGGCAAGTCTTTCATAACATGTAAGGTGATAAATGGCTAAAGTAAGGTTGATTGGCCCTGGTTGGAAAGCCTATAGTCTACAAGTGGAAAATTCCACGCCTGACGTCATGGGGGTGGGGATGAGCTGCTGTCTAGATTGTAGGTATAATAAAGATATAGGATGAAGTTTCATTTAGGCTACATGGATAGAAAACATAACTGTTTTTTTTTCTTGTTGTTGTTTTCGAGACTGGGTTTCTCTGTAGCTTTGGGGCTTGTCCTGGAACTAGCTCTTGTAGACCAGGCTGGCCTCGAACTCACAGACATCCGCCTGCCTCTGCCTCCCAAGTGCTGGGATTAAAGGTGTACACCACCACCGGCCGGATTAAAATATAACTGTTTTATGTTTGGGTCTCATCCCTAAAATGTTTCCTTATATGTATGTAAATATCTACAAATAAAATTCAACACTTCTGGTCCCAAATAGTTTGAATGATGGGTTTTTAACCTATGCCTTCTACAAAGACTTCTGACCGCCTTACGTATACTGGTGATCAGTATACAGTTGTCTGGTTCTATGAAATTGTGCTTACAATTTTACTGGTTAAGAGCCATTTTTTTTCTTTCTGGTCTAGGGATATTTGTAATGTCTTCTTTGAGACTATTTTTTCAACATTTGTTGAGCATTCATTATATGAATGGTACTGTATTTGGCCCCATGGTTGATAGACTCTTAATACTTCATTCCAGCTGTTTGGAGAGAACATTTTTACTTCCAGAAAAGCATGCAAATCCATTGTGGTCTTCAGAGGAGTTGACAGATTCCACCAAAGATTTTGAACTTGAATGACCTCAGCCAGCCCATCTCAACTCTTTGTGTTCACAAGCCTCTCAATGACATGCTTGTTACAGTACTGGTTTCCAGATCCTACCAAGACCCTCTGGGAATGTGCAGAGACACAGCTAGGGGAGTGGACAGAGTCAGCTTCATATTCGGTGTCAGACACGCCATGCTTCTTCTGTAACTATCTCCCTTCTCCTGTCATATGTTGGATAGCTTGGTAGTGTAGTGTAGTAAATGGCTTTTGGGATGGACGTCAGCATGGGTGTGCTGGATCATACCCTGGGGTGTGATAACCATGATAGTCATGATGGATGCTTGGCCCTGTGTCCTGGAGTCCACCATGAAACTGATCCTCAATAACCAGAGAGGCTGTCTGGTGACCTGGGGGTTAGTGGCTGCGTCATGTCCCACTATTATACTAGTTCTTCCTAGGATTCCTTCCCAAGTAGATACCTTGCACTTATATTCCGTCTCGAGGTCCGCTTCTGTGGAGGTCCCCACAAGAAATAGCAGAACCCACTTGACTTTCTATTTATTTGTTCATTTATTATCATGAGGCAAGTTTCGGAGAGCCGGCATTGGGATAGAGTGTTACTGTATGTATTGCTGTAGATAAGGACATTGCACTTTAGAACTGGAGCTTAGAAAGACCACACTGGCGGATGTGTGGGGAATAGGTCAATGGAAGAAGGACTGGGGGCACGAGGCCAGCTGGGAAGTAGCTCTGGCAATAAGCACCTATTCAAAGATAGTAAGGAGCACTTAGGCTGCAGTTGGAGATGCAGGAAAGGACTGGAGATGTAGCTTAATGAAGGGCAGCCCAGAAAAGTCAGCAAAATGCAGACACCAATGATATGTCATGCACTGCCATCCCAGAGAGGAGATTCAGTCTTCCGCCCTGCTCCATCACCCAGCTCTGCCTATTAGACTTTACAGCCCTGGAATGGCTAGGAACTCACCCAGGCTCTCTTGAGTTAAAGTGTAAATTCAGACATAAATAGAAGATGACAAAAAGATACATTGCCGAATATAAATAATTCACCATCAGGTCATTAAAGGAAGCACGTTATATTTTACAGGAAGGATTTGTGGAGTTGTAGAGACGAATTGGAGAGATCTTTGATGCATGTTCGTTTGGTGATGAATAGTGATTTTCTTTCTCTCTTGTTTGTGGCCAAGAAGTGATGTTTTGCCACCATCAGTTTCTGGGAGAGGAACATGGCTCCCCGCCCTTCTGTCTGTTGTTTCCCTGGTCCTCTGATAGCAGGTATTTTAGCTAAGTGAATGAGTAGTTGGGGTGGGGCTGGCTTTTTTCCTTCTTGTTCTTTCGTAATGCCCAGCTCTTGGCTGCAGTTTCTCTTGCCAGTTTTTAGTCCATGAGCTCCCAAAGGAGATCAAGGGGTACAGAGACCAAGAGAAAGAAAGCAGAAATCCATAAAGAGAGCTGTTTTGAATTAAATGCTTAATTATGAAATAAGCGAGTTAGAGCTTGTTAGATGATATGAAATAAGATAAGGCAGCCTCCTAATTAGTATTGTGAATACTAATATTCTGGCTCGGTCTGAGCTAAGACTGAAGGCTGAACAATCAAACAAGAGAAGCCTATCACTGTCCTAATTTTTTCTAAAGTGTCATTGAGTCAATGACACACAAAGGCCAAGTTATGAAAAGCAAAAGAATGGGTCAACGAAGAGCTTACTGATATAAGAATAACAAGGAGAACAAAGAGTTTAGACAGCAAACTTGCTGTGCATGTGAGCATCGTTGAGGACAGGAGCCCTGTGAGAGAAAGACAATGAGAAGAGACCTTGCTGATGGAGGATGTTGTACATATGTGGATGGCATTTGAATTGAATTATACTTTTTAACTTTTAGATAATGGTGAGCTCACATGTTATTGTAAGAAACAATACAGAGATTTTATATATCTCTCTAGCCAGATCCTGCAAAGACAAAGACCTTATAAAAACAGAGCATATGGCAGTGGTTCTCAGCCTGTCAATAGCGACCCCTTTTGGGGGGTTGAATGACCCTTTCACAGGGGTCATAGCCTAAGACAACCGGGAATATCAGATATTTGCATTATCATTCATAACAGTAGCAAAATTGCAGTTGCAAAGTAACAACAGAGCCAGGGGTAGCTGACATCAATATTTAAGACCCTTCCTTCTCTGCCTCTCGAGTGTTGAGATTTACAGGTGTGTACCACTACACGCAGCTCAACATTTATTCTTGAAAATCAGATAATGTTTTTCATCCTAGAATTTTAGATAGTCTGGACCAGTCCTGGCTAGAAGGAGGATAACACAGAGAAAGCACTCCTGGTGTCTTCCCATCCTTGGATTCTGCAGAGTGTCATGAGAAGCCACCTGAACATGGCAGGAGAGTCAGAGAGTTGTTTCAGTTGCTTTGTTTGCTCCTGTGACCCTCGGGAAGCTTCTGAAGTGTTTTGTCATAGAAGCTTGCTCATGGAAACTCATGAGAATGCCTCATCATGTGTGTGCATTCTTCCCTCCTCAGCTGGGTCCAGTGACCTTTGTTATTTTCTCCTCTTCTCTGTTTAGGAAGGAACTCCCTCCGGCAGGCTACCTTCCTCAACCTCCAAGCCAGCATGTGGGAGAAAGTAGTGAGAATGGCAAATCCATGTTTATCTTTGCTTTGGGCTGTATCCCTGGTGGTGGAGCCTCTCCTCTGGCTAATGGTTTGTCCTTCCACCTGCCTTCTCTCATTCTCTCTCACTGCTCACTAGTGATGAAGGCCAATGATGTAGCCCCACCATCTTGTTCTGTCCTCCCCCGCTTTAAGAACCTCTTGACCAGGCCCCATCACTGAGGACAACACCTACACAACTTATCGAATGTGGAGATGTTGAGCTGGTGCCTAAATAGTGCCTACACCCCTACGTTCCAGTGTCTTTGCTATAGTAAAGTATTCTGCATGCTAGCAAAGAGAAATGTAAATTCCAAGCCAGCCACAAACCCTTTGATCTATAGTCAAGTATTACCTACAAGATATGTATGCTAGGTGCAGTGGGGGCACAAAGCTTGAGGGAGTAACCAACCAATAGCTGATCTGACTTAAGGCCCACTCCAAGAGATAGAACTCATACCCAGGACTTCTTGGGTGACCAAGAACCTGAGACTAGATAGCCCAAGGACTTGGAATAAAATTAAATAATACAGTTCTAAAGACAGAAATATGTAGTGATAAAATGATTACTAATGACATTCTGCGATCCTCATAGTTCAGCCATTATTAGAGAATCTTCTTCCTGCAGCAGATGGGAGCAAATATAGAGGCTCTCAGCCAACCATTACAGAGAATAAGATACCTTGGAACGCTCGGCCCTAATTGGGATGTCTCCATCAAATCCCTCCCCTCAGAGCTCAGGGAAACTTAAGGAAGAGGAAGTGGAGAGATGGTAAGAGGCAGTGGGGATGGAGGACACTAAGAGAACAAGACTCTCTCAATCAACACAAGCAGAGCTCTTGAACTCCCAGAGATGGAGGCGCCATGTGCAGGGCTTGCACCAGGTCCTCTGTGTATATATTATGGCTTCCAATTTAGTATTTTTATGAGATTCCCGAATGTGCAGATGAGTAGATCTCTTACTCTTGTGACTTCTTTTGAGCTCTTTTCCTTCTGTTGGTTTGTCTTGTCCATCTTTGGTGTGATGGATTTTCTTTTTTTCTTACTATATTTTTATAAATGAATGAATGAAACCCTGACCGCTAGGATAAAGGCTAACAACTGAGCTGTCACTTCACCTGCAGGGAAAGGGAGAATCAGCTTTCTCCAGTGGAGCAGCACTGGACGTATCGACCACTGTAGGACAGGCCTCATGTCCAGGAGTAGTTGACCAGCATATAATGGACTCTCCAGTTTGTTTCTCAGTTTTCTTTTTGGGTGTCCATTTTGTTTTCTTGATTTTGGGAGGTTTTGTTGTTGCATTAGAATTTTGTTTTTTTGAGAAAGAATTTAAAGTCAGGTGGATCGGGAGGGAAGAGTATCTGTAGGAACTTGGGGGAAGGGAAGAATATGATCAAAATGCATTTAAATTTAAATAATTATTTTAAACAATTAAAAACAGAACCTCTAGAGCAGCTGATAGCTTGAAGCTCTCCATTCTTTTATCATTGGAGTAAGCATGTTTCTGCTGTTTCCTCAGTGGGAAAGGCTTGAGGGATTTCTGTTTCTTAGGTAGACGTCCTTCAGTTCCTTGAAGCATGGACAGGATGCAAATCCTGTGTTCATAATTACAGTTTCCATCTCCTTCCTGACCGTTTAGGACTTATTCCAAAGTACCAGGTTCTCTTTGTCAAATGATTTGGTATCCTGGAAGTTGTTTCCAATGTCGTTGATGCTGTCTTCTAACGCCCCCACCCCACCCCCTGGCTAACCTTTCTTCTGCCAGCAGGT
Organism: Ellobius talpinus; assembly: GCA_001685095.1. Lineage (NCBI taxonomy): Eukaryota > Metazoa > Chordata > Mammalia > Rodentia > Cricetidae > Ellobius > Ellobius talpinus. The sequence continues at coordinate 11,073 of LOJH01025910.1, forward strand.
CCTTCTGAGTGTATGTCTGTGGAATACCCTTAATATACTAACGTGCCGGCTTCATGACTCACTCGCCTCGTCAGTGTTCCTGGGCTTGTGGGTCAAGTCTCTGCTGCATCCATGTTTGCATTTACTGACATTGCACTTGTCTGCATCAAGACAGTTTTTGTATGTTTTCTCGGTCTTCTCCGCCTCCCTCCCATAGAAGTTATATGTGTTTCTACAACCAACACAGGAGCAAGAATGCTGACGAGAATGCTTTGGAAAGAAGGGAGCTAGGCTCAAGTAGGCTCTTTAACTATAAAACAAGTGATGAAGGCACATGGGGGTCACCAAAGCCAGGACTGTAATCTATTCATGCTCCCTTGAGGAAGGGGTCACAGAAGAGTTAGTTACTTGGCATGCTGAGAGATGGCGGTGGAGCAGTGATTGCTCAGGCAGCCCTCCTCCCCCCAAACAGTCTTATTGGCTAATGACTGCTACCAAATTGGTTCTTGATCAAGTTTGTCCATTCTCCAGGGCTCCCAGTGAAAGGCAGAGTTGGGTGTTGGAGCCTTTTTATTTGTAAGAAAAAGATTAGCGCTATCTTCAACTGGGATGCTCACAAGGGTGCGTGAACCATCTCATCTAAAGTGCTGCTCTATCCTTAGATGCCAGAAGCAGCCCACTGCCCATTGCAGCCTGCATGCTGGATATTCTTAGAATTACCAGCCATCTACACCTTTTACCAGCCACACAGATGGGGAATCTGGCAAAATGCAAACCTTCAGTAAAATAAGTTTAAGTAGTGAAGGATGTCCTTTGGAACAGCCACTGAATGTGTCCTCCTGGCCTCATGGTGGGGACAAGGCATGTGAATGTTTTGTGGGCTGGTGCACATGGTATGAAGAGATGACTCTGTTTGGAATCTGCCCATAAGGCTACTTGCTTGCCTTTGCTCTCTGTAATGATAAGAAGTGGTGAGCGCTGGGCTGTGGGTTGTGGATTAGGTGGCTCTGGATGAGCCGACAATGGAAAAGAAATAAGCTTATTTCAGATGAGCATAAGCTTCAAGGCAAGTAATTAAGACACACTTCAGCTTCATGGGAAAATTAGGATTCTAGTTAATACAAGTGCCGGGCTGGAAAAGACAAGTCACCTGCTCACCTGTAATCAACGGAGAACTGTTTAGGAACAAAACATCAATTACGCTCACGCTGGTGTGACTTTCCCCTCTTTCCCTTCCTGTTTTAGCACCGAACTGACTGAGTCCAGACTCCTTTTTCCTCTGGTGACACTCCATGCACCTTTCTTCAAGAGATCTGTGCCTATGTGAGAGGAAGTAATGGTTTCTGTGCCATCATCCCCCATACCCTAAGCCTAGTCTTTTACCTATTTATTTCACTTGTATCTTTCTACAGAGATGCACGCTTGCTTGCCTGGTTACACAGTTATGCATAGTGCTGTGTGGACAGAGTTAGAGCATATGTTTTGAGACTCGTTTTGACATGTAACACACAGTAGGTATTTGGAAGTCATAGATCCTGCTGTTTCTGTTTATTGGTCAACGTGCTCACTGCTGTTGGTGTTGGCTGGACCCCAAGTAGTTTCTGATTCTTAAAAGCTACTTGTTAAAGTATTATTTTTGACCCATGCATTTTAAATCTCACACAGTATTGTGACCTAGCTTGGTATTCATTTTGCAGCAGAGATTTAACATTTTTGGAGAAAAGCATGCTAGACAGTCATTGTGCCAAATGAATAGGTATTTATTGTGCCAAGTTCACACTAGATGCTGAGAACACAGTAGTGACCAACATAATCATTATTCCCCATTTCCTGGGAGTCCATAGCTTACTGGAAATGACATTAAATAAATAAACACAAAATAATTATATAATTGGAACTCATGATAAGCACTTGGGAGAGACCATGTTTCTCTGCGAGAGTATAATGAGGGTGCAGCGGTCAGGGGAACCTCCAAGGGGAGAGTAATTTATCAATTAATGCCTGAAGGGTGGTTAAGATTATCCAGGTGGGGAGTCCTATGTGTGGTGCCCAGAAAGAGCTTGGTTTTTGGAACCTAAAAAATGGTCAGTCAACATTGCTGGGCATCAGATCGTGAGGGTGGACTGTGCACGAGAACAAGCCGATGAGACTGATAATGCGTTTTGCTCTGTGGCCTGAACTTAAACCTTACCTTAGGTCTACTGGGAGCTATTCAGAGGATTTTGTCTTTCCTAATTTTCAAACCGAGGGAGCTCACATAGCATAGAATGAATCACTGGGAAATGAACAATGCAGTTGCATTTAGTGCACCTGAAAGGTTACGAGGGTACCACATGTTCAGCTTCTAAAGCGTTTTCATCTTTGCACACGGAAACCCCATACTCAAGTGGAGTCATGCATAGTGTTCAAGGCAAGTGCTGAGGACTGGTGTTAGTATACAAGACCTCTCTGGGGACTTAGAGAGGGATCAGAAGGGTAAAGACTGGGAGCAGGAGAACCAATGAGGAGATGATTTGCCAAGTCCAATGGTTTATAGGCTCCTGAACAAGGCATAGGGATAATGAGCGTAGATAGAGATGGATAGAGTCCTACAGTCAAGTTTGATTATCTGTAAGTGACAGCGCTTTCTTGTAATTATGTACATCATTTTCCCAAAGGGTGCTCTGTAGCCCTACTCAGGCCTGGCAGGATTGAACTAGAACTGGGTAGAAAATAGACAAATACACGGTTGCACATATACTTAGAAGTTTGAGTGGCATGAATGCTGTTTGGGGATTCTCTTTAACTTGACCCCTAGACAAAGCTAAATGTGCAATATAAATGTTTGCTTGGGTAGAATTTATTTTTGAATGGTTTTTTTGTGACCCTCCCAGAATGCAATGGTGACTGACCAAATAAATACAATACAGCAAGTTATCATAAAAGTTATTAGTGGAAATTAACTTGTAAAAAATCTATCATCTTGTAAAATTCCTATTACTTTAAAGAAATGCTCATTCCGATTAAACTGATTTTAGAAGGTGGGGTACTTGAGACTATTGTTTTGAGATCCTACAAGCTATAATAATACTCACCAGTAAACAAATCTCATTTTTTGTCTTGACTTCTGTTTTGTTTGTCCTTAGTGGGTGTTCCCAGTCCAGAGCAGATCCGTAGCACTCAGATGCCTGTGGCTCAGCAGTGTTCAGAAATCTCTGATATAATCTTTCCCCAGCTATCTGGTCCAAATGTGTTCAGTGATAACTTCAGAAGTGAGACTAAGAGAGAGCACATAGTCTTTTGGTTTGCTTGAAACCATTACCTGGGGAAGTCTTAAGTGCCTGAAATAAAGATTCGAATCTTATGGGCACATTCGGGATTTATCCAAGAAGAGTGTGGCTATCCAACCTCCTCCAGGGATGAGCCAGCCTCCTTGGCCTGGTATATTAGACCTGCAACCAGCTACCCTTTGCAGTTCTGAGTGGCCTCCATTATCCCCGGTCTTCTCGATGCAGTGTCTCAGTGCTCAGCCTCTGTCTTTCTCATGTGAGGAGTCTTATGTCAGATGAAGCGTCAGTTTCTGAAAGAGGAAGCCTCCACTTGATCAGTGTTATTTCCAGTCTCCTGGAAAGATGGAAAGATACTTAGAAACCGTTGGCTCTGCTCCTCTTTCAGCATGTCTACATTCAGCTCTGAAAGAGGGTCTGTTGCTTCATCATGGAATTTTATAATGGCATAATATTTTGAGTGCCTGGCTAGTTTCTTTGTTATTTTTCTTCTCCCAGAACATTTATGTTTAGAGAGATTTGGAGGCAAAGCTGTCCATTCATTTTGTAATACAGACAGAATCAGTAAACACCCAGGTTATTTTTAAGTTTAATTTTCTCCTCACAAAAACGCACGTCTCTATGAAATAAAACACTCTAGGAGATGCAGGCAGAATAGACCATTCCTTAGAAGCGCCAGAGCCAACCATTGTTGACACGGTAGAAAAAGTCTCCCTTTATACCTCCGACCCTGCTGTGTATGGAGATGGGTGGGAGTGAGTGGGGGTGGGTGGAAACACTACATACAGATAACATTGTAAATAAACGGGATTTTTGATTTATGTTAGTCTACAACCTGTTGTGTTTTTTTTCTAATAAAATGTAGGCATTGTTTCATTTCAGATGGTGTGTATAATATATATGTCTATATATACCATGTCTCATATTTTTAATGATTGAGCACTTCTATTGGAGGGAGAACTTTTGTGCTCACCAGTTTGATGTAAACTGGACACAAGCTAGACTGGAGAGGATGGAGCCTTAGTTGAGAAAATAACTCTATAAGATTGGGCTGTAGGCAAGCCCGGAGAGCATTTTCCTAGCTAGTGGTTGATGGGGGAGGGCTTGGCCCATTGTGGGTGGGGCCATCCCTGGGCTGGTGGTCCTGGATTCTATAAGAAAGCAGGTTGAACAAGTCATGGGGGAGCAAGTCAGTAAATAGCACCCCTCCATGACCTCTGTGTCAGCTCCTGCCTCCAGGTTCCTGTTCTGTTTGAGTGCCTGTCCTGACTTCTTTCAGTGATGAACAGTGATAGGGAAGTGTCAGCCAAACAAACCCTTTCTTGATTTGGTCATGGTGTTCCATCATAGCAAAAGTAACCCTGACTGTGATAACGTTCATGGTAAGAAACACAGTTCTTGGGCCAAGCTGGCATAATAATGATAAATATATTTAAAAATTCTACTATTGTAATTTGAGTGTTCCTCTCAAAGCTTCACGTGTTGAAGGCTTGGCTCCCAGCTTGCAGTGACATTGGGACCGTGGACCTTTGTGAGGTAGGATTAAGAGTCCTAGTAAGACCGCGATTCCTCATCCTCACCCTGCTTTCTGTGCTTTCTGTGGTGACCAGTGTCCTCTGATGTGTGCTGCCACCGTAAGGCCCCACTTCACAGGCTCCCAAACCGTGTGCTAATCAATCACAGACTGAAACTTTGCAACTACGAGGGAAAATGAACCTTATCCCTCTGTGAGCTGATTTTTCTTAGGTATTTGGTGGTGGCTACGTGCCGACAGCACAACAGCTAAGCCGTTGCCATTTCTCTTTGCCTCAGATTTAGGGAGTTGTGCTAATTCTATCTCAGCCTCATGGGTTAGAAACTAAAAGTTCTGAAAAGCAAGGGAGATGGCTTGTGGAGTTGGTAGCTAATGGTGTCTGTTGAAATTTTCTCCAGTGTTGCTGACAGACACAAGTTTCTAATTTTTATTCTAGAAACCATGACTGTTCTGAGTACACTTAATCTATTGCTATTCATGTGGTGACAACCCTTGGGTAAATTACTATTAGAGACATTTATATCTTAGTAACCAGGAGCCATCTCACTTATAACATGATAGTTTCGTTAATAACATGCTGGTATCACCTAACAGCCTGTTGGAAGTTTTTTTTTAAATATTTATTTAGTTTTTGTTGTTTCAAGATCCTCAATCTTTAAGTAGAGGCTTCAGAGTTAAAGCAGTATCTCAGATGTAACAATTTCTCTTAGCAAAACAAATTTGAAATGACATCATTTGAAGCTGACCAAAGCCGCTATAGACAGAAGTGATGTATTCCACCAGCTGTGAGCCGAGTTTCTGGTGGGCAATAGTCCAGAGGTTAACTGTTTGGAAGCATCTGGGTGTCCACCTTGTCTGGCTGATGGCAAGTGCTGGCTGATACTAGCGGTTACTAGCATCCTTTTCATTTCAGGATGTGTGGGGAAGAGCAGCAGAGCATGATGGGAAGTCCAGGGGGAGTTGATGACCATTGATGTGTTTTTTCTGTGCTCTCAGCTGCAGTTTTGCTGAAAATCTAGTAGTTGAATTTATTGGAGAAAATTAGCTTAGGGATGGGTGATTTCTGTAGTGGCCAGGCCTGGTGGAGGCCACCCTTTTGAAGCAGGGAATAGGGAAACTGACCGAGCTGATGGACACACAGGGACCCAGTGCAGACCTGCCATGTAGCAGAGTCGCTGCGATTAGTGTGGGTGAGAAGGCTGTGTGAACGGAAGCCTGTTTGAAAAACTATGGTTAATATGGTTAATACATAAAAGCTTTTCTTTATTTTTCTTTATTTTTACTTTATGCAGGAACTGGAGTTACAGATGGCGGTGTGGTGCCAGGTGGGTGCTGGGAACCGAACTGGGTCCCCTGCGAGACCAGCAAGTGCTCTTAATGGCTGAGCCATCCCTGCAGACCCAGTTTTGAATGTCTTGCTGTGTTTTCAGACATGTGTGAGAGGATATCCTTTTTAATCCCCACAGCAATTGTTTTATGTCAATAAGAGGAAACTGTAGCACAGAGAAGTTAACGTGTCTGCTCTCGTTGGTGGTAAGTGGAGGAAACAAGACTACAAGTCCCTTCTTCTGTCGTGTTGTGTTCCTCAGTGCCCCGCTTACTTTAAAATGGAAACTACTAATAACTAGCTTTCTTTGATTTTTAACTGATGGCAGAGAAAGGAATGCAATATTGAATACCAAAATAAAAACGCAGCATTCAAGAGATCTGCCCGAGAACAGCTGTTAGACACGTTGGGTATGGCAAAGGGCTCACACGAAGAAGGTGATCTAGCCAGGAAACTGGGAAGTCGGTTCAGCAGCAGTGAAGGGAACACGCTCGCTGCAGAAAACGACACTGTGAGTTATGAATTTTCACAGGCAAGAAACACATGGAGCAAGGCCAAGGAATACAAATAGAGCAGATACAATGATATATGTACACGTGTTTTAAACCTAGAAATATGTTAAAGAAATACTAATACTTGCCAAACTAGAAAGCTTTATCATTGGAGCATGCTCAGCTCTGTAACAGGAAATTTGATCGCAGGGTAGAGAGTGGTGGAGCTTGGTGTGTGGAGGGGTGTTCAAGCTTGTCTGCTGTTTTTAATTGGATTGAGTGTGTTAGAAGGATATGGATCGAGTATGTCAAACAACTCAACCAAAATGAGACAGAAGAAAAGAACAACTTATACATAAAGAACACTTTATAAGGAACAAATATGTGAACACTGGAGAAGAGAGAGCTTGGGTTTGGTAGAGTTGGTGGATAAGAATAATGGCTTCATGGAGTCTCACAACCTGTCCAGGCCTTCTGACATTTAGAATATGGAAGAGTTCTTTGCCAGCGTGGGCCAAGAGCTGAGCCCCAGCTCTCTGAGCCTCCCTTGCTCCTTCCATCTCTGATTGCTGGATACCAGGTGGAGTTAGAGGGCACTGACAGATCGGGTGGTCCTAGCAAGTCTCCTATTACATCTGGCAGCAAGTGCCCTGCTCTCCACAGGCTCCTGCCTATGTTAGTGGAGTCGGCCAGTGGACAGCTGAGTCCGAGCCACGGGGGAGCACGCAGAACCTTGGCAAGTGCCCAGCAGTGTATGGCAGACTCTGCTCACTGCTAAGTGCTTCAGGGGGAGCTGAATGAATTTTTTCCCACTGCTGCTCTAATGAGCCCAGTACAGAATATTTGCTCTAGTGTCTCCTGAAGTCACCTTTATTGGGAACAGACTCCCTTGGCCAACTGCACTGATCCTT
>LOJH01025911.1:18691-31012 GCA_001685095.1 Ellobius talpinus
AGACCAGGCTGGCCTCAAACTCATAGAGATCCACCTGCCTCTGCCTCTTGAGTGCTGGGATTACTTGCCCAGCTTTCATCTCCTTTCATCTCTTTATTTTCTGCTCCATCAAAGCTGGACTCGTTAGGGAGTCTCTTGCCTGGCCTTCATTTCTTCTCAGGGCCTTTACACTTTTCCTTTTGCATACTGTCCTTGCAGACTGTTGTCAAGGCTTACTCTGTCACCCACCTTCAGCGAGGCATTTCATTTTGGTGGGGGGACAGGGTCTTGTGTAGCTCAGGGTAGCTTTGAACTCTTTTTCCTCCTGCCTCTATGCTGAATATTGGAATTATAGGCACACCCCACTATGCTTGGGTTCTGAGGTTTTCTCTAACCACCTTCTTTAACTAAAACTACTCCATTGCCCATCTGGGTTTTTTTGTTTATTTGTTTTGTTTTGGTTTCGTTTTTGGTTTTTTGAGACAGGGTTTGGCTGTCCTGTAACTAGCTGTTGTAGACCAGGCTGGCCTCGAACTTACAGAGATCTGCTTGCCTCTGTCTCCCAAGTGCTGGGATTAAAGGCGTCCGCCACCACTGCCTGGCTGCCCATCTGTTTTACTTGCTCTATGTTTCCCCATAGTGCATGGCATCATCTACTATACTGTATGTTTTACTGTGTCTTTCCCTCATCATAAAACAACTGCACAGGGCCAGAACCTTGTTTAATTCATCAGTGCAGTCCTCAGCACATTGTAGGTACTCAGAATATTTGTGGTACAAAGAACAGGTGGTTTTTTTTTTGTTTTTTTGGTTTGTTGTTGTTGTTGTTTTGAATGAGCAATGGCAAGGGGGATGTGCCACATAATAAGCGTGATCTCTGGCAGCTGAGTCCTGAGCAGAGGGGATGAATTGATTGTGAAGGCATCTCAATTGATGTCACCAGGATTTCTGTGAGGACCAAATGCATGTGTGTTTTATAGACACTGAGAAAAATGCTTAGTTTTCTCCTTTGTGAAAAAGTAGGGCTGCTTGACTACCAACATCCAACAGTTGACCATTCATGATACAGCTTTTTTGGAAGAACAGTAATTATAGCTATGTAATAATATGAAAACTCATGTGGCTATATGTTTTTCCATATAAGTTGGAATATAGAATTTTCTCTTTAAAAGGAATGGGAATAAATTTCTGCAAATTGTTCATGGATTTTTCTTGAACTCATAGTGATCCGTTTACCCCTGCTTCCTGAGTGTGGGATTAAAAGCATCTATCACCGTGCCCAGTAGTGCATGGGATTTATGAGGACCTCTGTTACCTTAGCAGACCCAGACCTCAGGACTCGGGTCAGGTCCATACATCAGCTTTGATGGTCACAGGCCTGTATTCCCAGTAGCTTGGGAGCCTGAGGCAAGAGTTCAAGCTCAGGGCCTACTGGGCTGTGAGCATGTTCAAGGCCAGACTGGGCCGCTTAGTGAGACATTGACTTAAAATTTTAAAAGAGGAAACAGGTAGAGGGCTTGCCTGCCTAGCATATGTAAGGTCCTAGGTTTAGTTCTCAGAACTAAAGCAAAGTGCATTCCCAGAGTAGGAAGGCATCAGTGGCTTTCTCTCATTTCTGTTTTTCAGTGAGAAGTTTCTCTGAAGCAGTGAGGGCTGTGGACTGTTTATAGTCATACTTAAAATGCTTTTTATTCAAAGCGATATGCACATGATGCCTATGAAGTGAGTTCTTTCATTTAAAGAAGTTTAGCTTTATGTTCCAAGCTGATAACTTTTGTATGAAACTTACTGTACAGTTTCATGGAAACGTTGAGCTTGTCTAGTTTGGTTTTGTAGTGATCGTGAGTTGTTTGAGAACTACTCAAGCATATCTCTGAAGCCAGTTCTGGGTTAGCTCCTAGTCTGGTTCTTCCTCTTGTGACTTTGGACAGTTTGGCCTGCCATTAGGATGGATCTCCCCAGAAATGGCCCACAGATTGTCGGGAGGGTTAAATGACGTAGCACAATTAGAAAAAGGGCCTGCCCCCTTCAGTAAGCACTAAAATGATAATAATAGCTTTGTAATACTAATAAATGGCAGAATTCCTTTGGTCTTTGCTTTTGTTTGTTTTGGTTATTTATTTATTTATTTATTTTGGTTTTTCAAGGCTGGGTTTCCCTGTGTAGTCCTTGCTGTCTTGGAACAAGCTATATAGACCAGACTGGCCTCTAACTCAGAGATCTGCCTGCCTCTGCTTCCCTCTGCCTCTGCTGGGATTAAAGGAGTGTGCCGCCACATCCGGTAGCAAAAGACCTTTGATGTTAGATATCCTGTTACAAATTTCATTCTTATTGTAAATACTAATAGAATATCTTGTCAGTATTATCAATATTTGGGAAAAATTACAATTCTGTTATACCCTACTCTAAGCATAAAAATAATTTTCTTGAGTATAAAATATTTTGAAATTCTATTTTGAAGCTTCCGGGTCTTACTTTGTGAAGTTGATAACTAGGCTTAAGTAAGGGTGCCCCTCCTCCTGCTACTCCTCTTTTTCCTCTTTTTAACTCCCTGCAGATAGGGCCTCTCTGGTAGCCTTAGCTGTCCTGGAACTCACTCTGTAGACCAGACTGACCTCGAACCCACAGAGATCTACCTGTCTCTGCCTCCTAAGTGCTAGGACTAAAGGCATGTCATTTTTTTTATTTTATTTTTTTACTCTCGTTTATATGGGTTGCTTTGCTTGTGTAAGTTGGTGTACCTTGGCATGCCTGAGGAAGCCAGTAGAGGGCATCGATCTCCTGAGGTTGCTGTTTGTGAGCCACCATTAGGTGTTGGGAATCCAACCACAATCCTCTAAAAGAGCAGCGAGTGTTCTTAAACCACTGAGCCATCTCTCCATTCCCGTCTTATTTTAATATAACAAACTTTACAAATGAACCTGTTAAATTAGTATTTAGTCTTTATTTTCACAGTATATTCTTAATCCTATTGACAGTTGCTGTTGAAAGTTGCTAACACTGACTGCCCCTTATGGAACACACCTAATTAGGTAAAGCTTTACCCTGTCACTCTGTGGCAACCATAGCATCTGTCTTGTTTCATGAGGTGTCTTATCATAGTTCTGTCATCAGTGCCCAGTGGAGTTTATCAAGGCCTCCAGGTCATCTGCTTAGGCATTTTCCCTGTGTAAACAGACGGTCTACAGGCACTGGCTTGTGCTCCACACTGTACTCTTGATTAGTTTCTTATGACGAGAAATATTTAAAAACAATAGCTCACACACTTATAAGCAGATTCAAAGTGTTATGACTTTCAAGAGCCAGTGTACACCTAAAAGACAGTTAACAGTCTGTTGTAAAAATAAGAAGAAGGGATTTGGGATTTACTATTTCCTTTAGAAATTGTGCTTTGGTTGTGTTGTGGATATACACCTGATTCTGTAAAATTCTTTAAGAGTATTGTTTTGGTAATTTTTTTTCTTATGCTAGGCCTTCATGCCTGCCAAGCATGCATTCTACCTCTGAGCTGTATATCCTTAGCTTAATTGTCTTTATTTTAAGCCCTGTTTTTCAACTAGGGAAAGGATTAATAGTGAATTTTTTATGTTTGCAGACATGACAAAACAGGATTTGTTTTAACTGTAAATGCATGTTACAGAAAGGAAGAAATATATATACAAAGAAATAATATAATTTGTTATTGTTAGAGAAAAAGTCTAGCTAGGTAGCAAAGACTGGCTTCAAGTTCAGCATTCTCCTGTCTTAGTGCCCTAATCACTGGGAGCATGGGCCTATTGTGCCATGCCCTACTAGAATAGTTTAAGCTGCTTCTGTGAGGAAAAAAAATACTGATAGGTTGGATTGATATATCTACATATATATTGATAATGATAACACCATACAATTCATCCTTTCAATATATTCAAAGCTGTACGGTTATTACCACTATTTATAATTGTTTAGTGTCTTCATCTCCCAAAGAAATGTTGGTTTTTTTTTTAATCCAGTGTCATTTGCTATTTCTCATTCCCTGCAGCTCCTGGCAAGCAATATTCTGTTTCCTGTCTTTGTGGGTTGGTTTGTTCCAGGCATTTCATATGAATAGAATCATTCATTTAGTGACTTTTTTCATCTGACTTTATTTGCTCTCTTTCCAAGGGTTGTCTGTGTTGTAACCTTCACTCCATTTCTTTTTCTGGTCAAATAATGTTCTGAGTTCTGAGCATATCAGTTATTCAACCATTTATAAGTTTGAGCTGTTGGGACTAGAGAAATAACTCAGCAGCTAAGAGCATTTGCTGTGCCTTTTGAAGACAGCACCCACATCTGGTGTTCACAACTGCCCCTAACTCCAGCTCCAGGGATCTGTCAGTCCTTCTCTTCTGGCTTCTATAGGCATGAACACACAGGTAGCAGACACAGCAATAGAAGTAAAAAATTTTTAAAGTATTTTTGTAAGTTTGGGCTATTTCTATTTTTGGCTGTTACAAATGATACTGTGAGTTTGGGTTTATATGTAATGTACATATGTAATTCGCTTGGGTATTTGTGTATATAGATAAAATTACATATGAGGCAGGAATATAGTAAAATGATAGCATACTTGTCAGCTTGAGCCTTTGGTTTCATCCCCTGCACCACCAGAATAATCACAGGGCTGGACATGGGGGTACTTGCCTGTGGTTCCTGCCTCTTGGAATGCCAAGGTAAGAGGACTACTTGTATCAGCAAGAAGGAGATCAGCCTGGACAACAGAGAGACCCAGTCTTAGCACCAACAAAAACCACTCAGGGGTGTATTTTCTTGAGTTTTATCCAACAGTGTGTAAAAAGAGGAAGTCTTAGTCTGAGATTTGTTGGTATACCTAATGTAAATTCTTGAAAAATCAAGAACATTAGTTAGAACATTTGTATGGTTTAAGTCAAATAATTTTTCTGTTTCATTGTTATGGTTAATTGGGGAAAATGCCATGATTCTTTGTTCTTATTCCCATATTTTTAAATAAAAATACTAGTAAAAACCTGGCTAATTGAAATGTAAACAAATAATGGAAGATTATACAATCAAGGGAATATTAAAACTTTCAGTGATTTTCTTTCTTTTATTAAAATTTTGAAAGTTATTTTTATTTTATGTATGAGTGCTCTGCATGTATGCCTGCAGGCTAGAAGAGGGCATCAGATCCTATTATAGATGGTTGTGAGTCACCCACCATGTGGGTGCTGGGAATTGGACTGAGGAAGAGCAGCCAGTGCTCTTAACCACTGAGCCATCTCTCTAGCCCTTTCTGCTTTTGATTTTGAAGCACTGGAGAAGTGATTTGGAGAACTGATTCAGAGTGTCTTAACTTTGGAGTCAGGCAGTGAGTTAAGTTCTCTCTCTAGTATTTGTTAGCTCCATGACTTGGTCATATTATTTAACCTCTCCAAGCCCCTTTTCCTAATGTGTAAAGTGAAGAGTAGTAGCTGTAAGGCAGAGGAAGCACAGAAATTGAGGATGTAAAAAAACCCACAGCACCATACTAAGAAGACTGAAAACTAGTGGTGGCAGTGATTTTCCTAGTGCAGGACTCTTCCTTTAGTTTTATGCAAGTTCTGTTGTGTTTTTTAAGACTCTCCTAGCACTTTTTTCAAACTATTGGACCATGGTATACACTAAAAAACACTTTACAAGGTGACTTAGTTCTTACACATGTATCCCCACCCCCCATTCACTTCTACATGTGGTCAAAATGTCTGCATGTATTCTAGCCAGATTTATATACTGTTGTTTTTATTTTAAGTTAAAGACTGTCTTACAGCAATTTTAGGAATGCAAAAAATGAAACAGAAACTAATTTTTCCTCCCCTGCTTCCTGGTCCTCCCCCCTCAGACCTCCTCTTTTACTTATTACCAATAAAGTGTATTACTATGACCCATCTGTTATAGGATGGACCAGTGCTGAGGTTCTTAGGTTATGCCAGGCTTTACTCGTAGTGGTGTACAGTTTGCTGTGATGAGGTCACACTTCTAGTGTCATTCAGGACAACTGCAGTCTTGCTCAGGTCTTGCTTTCCCAGCTGTAGCCAGTCCTGGCTTTATTGTTTTGCTTTCCTAGAATCTCATGTAGTTGGAATCCCACAGTATATAAATAGCCTTTCTGACCAGTTACACCCAGCAGCTTATAGTTAGGGGTCTTCCTTGTCATTTTGTGGTTTGATGGCACATACCCTTTTATTGCTTAATAATACTCCATTATCTGAATGTATCACAATTTGTTAATCCAGTCATCTACTTAAGGATGAATGATTATTTCCATCTTGGTTATTTCCAATTTGTGACAATTTTGAGAACTGTTACAGGCATTTGTGTGGAAATAAATTTTCAGTTTGTTTGAATGCCACGAATGTTCATGCTCACTAAATAATATGGGAAAAGTGTTTTTGAGGAGAAGTTTTGAGACACTGTATCTAGACAGGCCTGGAACTTAACTTTGTAGTCCAGGCTGGTCTTGAACTTGTAGCACAATCTTCCTGCATCATCTGCCTCCCAAGTACTAGAGTTGCAGGTGTGATCTCTGTTGATCTCTGTTTTGTTTTATAGAAAATTATTACTGTCTTTTTCCAAAGTGGCTATAGCATAATCTACTACTGAGTTTCTTTTGCCCATTGCCTTAATTGGTGACGTGAGCAGATTTGATAGGACTGTCTTAGTTTGTTTTACTGCTGCGAAGAGACACCATGACCACAACAACTTTTATAAGAAAACATTTAATTTAGGGGGTTTGCTTACAGTTTCAGAGGTTCAGTCAGTCCATTATCATCATGGCAGGGAACATGGTGTATGCAGGCAGATGTGGTACTGGAGAAAGAACTGAAAATCCTACATCTTGCAGGGAACAGGAAGTCAACTGACACAGTGGGCAGTATAGGAAACCTCAAAGCCCACCCCCATAATGACACACTTCCTCCAACAAGACCATACCCACTCCAACAAAGCCACTCCCTGTGAAATTATGGGGGGCAGTTACTTTCAAACTACCACAAGGACTATTGAGGATTTAATGTTAGGGTCGTTTAACAGACTGGTATTTGTATGCCAGTGTTTTGCCTTTGGCCATTTTGATAGGTGAGCAGTGTATCTCATTGTTTTGATAACAGTTCCCTTATGACCTGTGATGATGAACATCTTTATATATGATATATGGCATTTCTATGTTGTTTTTGCTCAGATGTCTGTTTACATCATTTGTCCCTTTGGAAAAGTATGTGGTTTCTGTATTGAATTTTAAGAAATTTCTGTGCTTATGATGTAAGTCCTTTATCACCTGTACACTGTAGATGTCTTCTCAGTCTGAGACCTGTCTTCATTTTCTTCTTAAGAGTTTTGTTTGTTTGTTTGCTGGTTTTTTGAGACAGGTTACTCTGTGTAACAGCCTTGACTGTCTTGGAACTGACTTTGTAGATCAGGCTGGCCTTGAAATCAGATCTGCCTTCCTCTGACACCACTGCCTGGAAAGATTTATTTTATTTATTTATTTATATATATATATATGTTCATGTGATATGTGCCACATGAGTGCAGGTGTCCATAGAAACCACAAAAGGGGGCTTTGGGTCCCTTGGAACTAGAGTTATAGGGGGCTCTGAACCACCTTATGTGGGTACTGGGAATTGAACCTGGGTCTTCTATAAGAGCGACAAGTGCCCTTAACCACTGAGCCCTCTCTTGAGACCTCTTCATTTTTTTTTGTTTGTTTGTTTTTGTTTTCGTTTTTCGAGGCAGGGTTTCTCTGTAGCTGTGGAGCCTGTCCTGGAACTGCTCTGTAGACCAGGCTGGTCTCGAACTCACAGAGATCCACCTGCCTCTGCCTCCCAAGTGCTGGGATTAAAGGCGTCCACCACCACTGCCCGGCTCCATTTTCTTTCTTTCTTTTTTTTTTAAATGATTTATTTATTCTTATTTTATGTGTATCGATGTTTTGCCTTGTATGTATGTCTGCGTGAGGGTGTCAGATTCCCTGGAACTGGAGCTACAGGCAGCTGTGAACTGCCATGTAGGTGCTGAGAATTGAACCCGGGTCCTCTGGAAGAGCAGCCAGTACTCTTAACTGNTGCCTCTGCCTCCCAAGTGCTGGGATTAAAGGCGTCCACCACCACTGCCCGGCTCCATTTTCTTTCTTTCTTTTTTTTTTAAATGATTTATTTATTCTTATTTTATGTGTATCGATGTTTTGCCTTGTATGTATGTCTGCGTGAGGGTGTCAGATTCCCTGGAACTGGAGCTACAGGCAGCTGTGAACTGCCATGTAGGTGCTGAGAATTGAACCCGGGTCCTCTGGAAGAGCAGCCAGTACTCTTAACTGCTGAGCCATCTCTCCTGTCCCTCTCTTCATTTTTTCAGTGCTGCTTTATATTGTTTTGTTAAAAAGAAATTGCAGTCAGAGGGGAATAAAAGAGGAGAATAGGGAAGATAAAGGTAAATTTTTTCATGGAGAATCTAAATTTATTTGTACACTGTGTGTGAGAGGGAGAGAGGGAGGGAGGGGGGAGAGGGAGGAAGAGAGATGGAAACAGCAGTTTGGAGGGGTCGGCAGAAGGTCAGAAGGACAGAAGAGGATAATGGGGCGAATATGAGTAAACCACAATATACATGAATGTAAATGTTACTGTGAAACCCATTATTTTGTACATTAACAAAAAAAGTAAATTGTTCCTGATTGGCTGAGTTCCCAGCTCATTGACAGTCTATCCTACAGTGTAACGCTTAGCCCAAGTTTGGCTTCTGTAATAGTCATAGGGAAGGATGATGCCTATAAAGTGATTGTCATTTCTCAACACTGGTGAGAAAGAGTGCCAAAATATGTATACATACCCCTTTGTAGTCTAAACTATCACTAAGTTTTGGTCCCTTGTCGTGGACTATCTAGGCTTTATGGAAAGTTGTATACTCAAGTTTGGCATTCCTAGTAGGTTTCAGGTGATTCTCAAATGGTGTGATTTTAAATACAAAAGGAACTGAGTGAATGAGGTGAAGGGGGCACTATTAATGTGGTATTCTTGGGAATAATGTATACCAGATTTTGCCAGTTCAGATTGGTAAAGTGAAATTTTTATAGGATAGAATGTGTGTATACATAAATGATGTGTATTAAAAAAAAAGCATGTAAACTGGCCTACCTTCAGGTTCACTAAGTAGCCAGGGATGAGCTTTGCCTTCCTACACCAACACCCAAGTGCTGGGATCCCAGGTGTGCACCACCATATCTGGTATAGAGCACACTTTTAGTGTTCATAGTTAAATAAACCAGTGATATCACCTTAGTGATGGGCTAGTGAGAGCCTAATGTTAGAGCCCTTTAATGGATTAGATGCTGTGTAAGTGTTTAAACATATCTGTTTCTAAAGAGGTGAAATGCACCTTTCAGACTTAAAGCTTACTTATTTTGAAGTTGTTCAACATTTTATGAAGGCCCGTTCTTCCTTTGAAATGTGATCAATTTCCAGTCATAATTACATCTTTTTTAAAAGTTGAAATGGGTCTCATGTAGGCCAGACTGTACTCAAATTCTCTATGTAGCTGTGGCCAACCCTGAACTCTGATCTTCCTGCTTTAACTTGCTGAATGCCTGACTTACCTCTTGTTCAGTTATTCCAAATGTGGAATTGCTCCCTCTTGCCATGCAGCGCCACCTTGTGGGAAGATGGAATTTGACTAGAGGCCTCCAGAAGTCTAGGTATGAGGGAATCTGCCAAGAATTATGTTCTTGTGTTAATCATGGCTTCCGACTTTCACCCTGATACTTTCCTTCTGTTATATGGAGTAACTCAGTAGGTAAAGGGCTAAAGATTCTCTTGTCCTTTGTGAAGAAGCCTTGAAGATGAAAAAAAAATCGTACAATTGGGACTTGTGTAGTTCAGACTTTGTGCCTGGTCCTGATCCCGGTACTAATGACACAGCTGAAGACTGACCAGGATCCCTGCTTTCAGGAAACAGGGAATAAGCAATCGAACCTGTGTCATGTAAGAGACAGGTAAGAGAGTGGAGCTCCTTTAGATAGGTCAGTTAGGAAAAGCTTCTCTGTTAAGTCCTGAAAGAAGAGGCTGTTCCAGCAGTGAGTAGCTGAGTGGAGTGGAGTGCCCTAACCAAACAGCATATGACCTGCCGGATGAAAGAGTGGAAAGGCCAGTGTGGCTGGAATAGGGGAATGAAGAGCACGGTTTGGTATCAGAGCAGTGTGTGTGTAGACAAAGTTAGGTGTGGACAAGGAAGAGCGCACAAGGATCTAAGCCTGAGCAGAGGTGCTGCCTTAGGCTTCAGTAGTAACAGTGGTGATATGTCCAGAGACCGAGTGTGGTTTTTGTTTGTCTTTTTCTTTTTTAAAAAAAATTATTATTTATGTGTATGATGAGTGTTTGCCTTCATGTATGTATGTATGTGTGTGTGTGTGCACTGTATATGCAGGAAACTTCAGAGACCAGAAGAGGGTATCAGATATCCTGGAACTGGAGTTCAACACTTGTTAAATGCCATGTGGATGCTAGGAATTCAATCTAGATCTTCTGTGAGAGCAGCAAGTTCCCTTAACTGCTGAATCGTCTCTCCAGTCTACATTTCTGAGGTTTTAAATCAGTACATAGAGTCATAGCATGTCAGACCCAGAAGGAGCTTAGAGTCAGCCCTCTGGCGCATGGAAAAGCTAAGGGTCTTTTTGATCACTGTGTTATCATTGATAGCCATGCAACCCTGGCAGATGAGAGACATATACGCCATGTGGAGAGAGCTTGAGCGTAGAGTTTATTTAGTGGGTATTGAGAATGGCATAAGAATGAGGGATTATGGAGGGGAGGGGGAGAGAGAGAAGGGGGATAGAAAAAGAGGAACGAGAAGGGAGAGAGAAGAAAGAAATGGGGAAAAGGAGAAGGGAGTGAGGCAGTAGTTAACCTCTTCATAGAGGGAGAGAGAGACAGAGAGGGAGCGAGGGAGGGAGGGAGTACAAATGTGGGCTGGAGGTGGGGAGAGAAGTGGGGGGTTTGGGAATGGGCATAGCTTATCTCTTAAAGGGACAGGGTACCCAGGTGACAGGCCAGGCCAGCAGATTTATTTTTACAACAGGCTGTCCATCCCCAACTTGGTAGATCCTTTCCATGACTTCTATAAGCTCCTTATTTATTACCTACCCATTAAGCTACTAAATTTTATTGTTTCTTTTGTCTTCTTATCAGTTATCTGTGCTATTCCACAATTCCTTTTCTACTAGGAAGTGGAAGTAGGAGGAGTCTAAAGCTTTGCCTGAACAGAGTCAGACCCCTTGCCTTAAAAGGATATTCCCAGAGTTCCTGCTGAGAATTGAGAATGAGAAATAAAGCCTTTTCCAGCAGTGGCAGCAAAATCAGTACACAGCAAAGGAGAGAGCTTGAGTGTCTCATTTGAGGGTTTGTGCTACATAAGAATTGATTGCCTTTTCTTAAAGTTGTGTAGAGCCCACTTTGTAAAACAGCTTTCTGGGGTACAGTTTGTATGCTGTAAATTTAGCCTATTTTAGGCCAGAGAGTGTAGCCTTTAATCCCAGCAGAAGCAGGTGGATCTCTGGGAGTTTGAAGTCAACCTGGTCTACATAGTGAGAACCTATCTCAAAAACAAATGAATAAATAAATAAACAGACAAGTAAATAATGCCTATTTTAAGTGAACAATTCTGCAATCTTCAGCAAATATACAAAGCTGTGGAACTATTGCCACAATCTAATCATTTTAGAACTTTTCTGTCACTATTGAGTCCCTCAATAGGTTTGACTGTTGTGGACATAAACAGAATCATATACTATGTGTGGTTTTGTTTTGTTTTTTGTTTCTGACCTCTTCCATTTATATAATGTGTTCAGAATTCATCCATGATAGTCTGTTGTGTGGTAGGCCACATTTTCTTGTTGGTGGTCAGTTGGCAGACATTTGAGTTGTTTCTTCTTTGGTTATTATGAATGAACATAGCTGCCATGAGATTTCTATGAAATGCTTTTTGCGGACAGATAGTACTCCTCTCAGTGGGTACTCAGAAGTGGTGTTGCTGGGCCATGTCATTTAATCTGTGCTTTGTATTGTAAGGAACTGCTGCTGCATTGTTATTCAGAATGGCTGTACCATTGTACATTTCTACCACGAGTGTACAGGTTTCCTGTTTCTTCACATCTTTATTAACATTTGTTAGTACTTGTCTCTTGATTATAGATATGCTTCTATTTTTATGTCTTCGTACATGTACATATGTGTGGGTTCACGCACCTATGTATTTTGTTTGTTTGATTTTTGTGTTTTTTTTGTTTGTTTTGTTTTTTCGAGACAGGGTTTCCCTGTAGCTTTGGAGCCTGTCCTGGAACTAGCT
>LOJH01025912.1:0-12360 GCA_001685095.1 Ellobius talpinus
ATAACCCTTTATTATACGTAATTCTGAACTAGTGTGGGATTATTTTGTATCTTCCACCATCACTTCCCTGATGGCTAACTATGTTGGGCACTTTGTAAAATGTTTATTAGTCATTTTCATATCTTCTTTTGAGAAGTCTCTGTTCATTTCTGTAGTCCATTTTTTGATTGGGTCATTTGTTTTCTTGATGTTAGTTCCTTAAGTTCTCTGGCTCTTCTGGGTACCGGTCCTCTGTGTAGCTGGCAGATTTTCTTCCACTCTGTAGGCCACCTTGTCACTCTATTGGTGGTTTTCTTTTTCTGTACCAAAGCATTTGATTTTATGAGGTCTCAATTGCTGCTGCCATCTCTCTTTCTGACCCAACAGCATCTAATTCATGAAGTCCTTGCCTCTGCTTACATCTTGAAGGGCTCTCCCTACCTTTCCCTCTGGTCAAGATTTTCAACTTTTACATCGAGGTCATTTATCCACTTGGCATTGATGGTTGTGCAGGTGAAAGATAAAGCTCTATTTTCATTCTTCTAAACATAGATATCCAGGAAACTGGATCTACTTGTTAAAGGCTTTTTTTTCCTTCAATGTGTATTTTTGGCATTTTTGTCAAAGATCAGGTGATTGCAATTATGTGGCTTTGTATCCTCTATTCTATCCATTGATCTAGTTTTTTTATTTTTTATTATGTCAGTACCATGCTGTTGTATTACTCTGGCTCTGTAGGATAACTTGAAGTCATGTATGAGGGGTAACTCGAGCAGTATTTCTTTTGTTCAGAATTGTTTTGGCTATCCAGTTGTTGTTGTTTTTTTTCACTTGCCTTCTCTTTCAGTGAAAGTCACTGAAATTTTGATTGAGATTGCTTTGAATTTGTGCATTGCTTTTGGTAGGATGCCCATTTCCACGATATCGATTCTTCTGATCCATGAACACTGAAGCTTTTTCCATCCCCTCATGTCTTCCTCCATCTCTCTCTTTAGTGTTTTTGAGTTTTCATTGAAGCCTTTAGTGAGTTTTATTTTAAAGGCTTTTGTTGTTGCTGTTGTTGTTTGGCTATTGTGGACTGGTATTGTTTGCCCAGTTTCTTTCTCAGTACGTTTGTCCTTAGTGAATGGAATGGCTTTTATATGGTAACTTTGTATCCTGACAATTTGCTGAATTAGAGGTTTCTTGTGGAGTCCCTAAGGTCTTTTATTTATAGAATCATATGTAGAAATGCGGATACTTTGATTTTGTCCTTTCCATTTATGTATTTTGTATTTGCTTCTCTTATCTTATTGCTCTAGCTAGGAATTCCAGCACTATATTGAATACGAGTAGAGAAGGTGAACATCCTTGTCTTATTCCTCATTTTATTGGATATGCTTTGTGTTTTCCCCAGCTTAGCATAATGCTGGCTATGTTTGTCATTTACAGCCTTCATTATGTTGAGATATATTCTCCCTGTTCTGAGTTTCTTCGGGGCTTTTAACATGAAAGAGTGTTGGATTTTGTCAAAAGCATTTTCTGCATCTATTAAAAATGACCATGTGATTTCTGTCCTTAATTCCATTTTTGTAATGTTTCATATTTGTTGATTTATATATATTCAGCCATCCATGCATCTCTGGAATAAATCCAATCTGACCGTGATGAGTGAGCTTTTTGATATGTTCTTGAATTTTGTTGGCAAGTCTATCGTTGAGAATTTTTGTGTCTTTGTTCACCCAGGAGGTTGGTCTATAAGTGTCTCATTGTATCTTTATCTGCTTTTGGCATCAGGGCAAAACTAGCTTCATGAGAGAGTTTGGTGATACCCTTTCATTTTGATTCTGTGTAATGATTTGAGAAGCATCAGGGTTATTTCTTTTTTAAAGATTTGGTAAAATTCACCAGGGAGTCCATCTGGAGCTGTTCTTTTTTTAGTTGGAAGCTTTTTAATCACTATTTCAATATCACTGCTTGCTACAAGATCTGTTTAAATAGAATATCTTGTCCTGATTTAATTTTTGTAGGCCATATGCATCTAGAAATTCACTTATTTCTTTTAGATTTCCAATTTACTGCAATATATGTTCTAAGGTAATATGCAATTTTTTTTTGCATACAGTGACATTTGTTTTGATGGCTCCATTTTCATCTCTAATTGAATTAACTTGAGCTTTCACTCTCGTTATTTTGGCTAAAGGTTTGTCAATCTTATTTTCTTAAAAGCCAACTCTGTCATTTATTTTTATATTATTATTGTTTTTCTTGTTTCCATCATCCCATAATTTTTAATATGAATTTTTTCTTTCCATATATTGATTAGAGATTTATTTTTTTTTCTTTTCTCAGGCCCCTAGGGTTTATTGTTATTGATTTCAGATTTTCATGGTTTTATAATGTAGGTGTTTAGAGTTATATATTCCCCTCCTTGGATTCCTTTAGTTGTCCCAAATACGTTTTTATATGTGTATTTATTTGATTTTACAAGGTTCTCTTCTTATTTTCTTTTTTATTTCTTCAAAGACCCATTCATTGCTCAATAGGTTATTATTTAACCTCCAAGAGTTGTATATATTTGGAGGGTTCTCTTGGTATTTATTTGTAGTCTTGCTACATTGTAATAAGATAGAATACAAGGCATTGTTTCAATTGCCCTGTATTTCTTAAGACTTACTTTGTATCCTATTATATGATCTATTTTACAGAATGGTCCATGGGTTCTTGAGAAGAATGTATATTCTGTAGTGTTTGGATGGAATATTCTTAGATGTCTGTTAAATTCATTTCATCTATGATGTCACTTAATTTGTGTATATTTCTGTTTATTTTATGACATGTCAATTGATGAGAGTTGGTTATTTCAGTTACCAGTTGTGGTGGTTTGAATGAGAATGATCCCATAGACTCATATTTGAATGTTTGGTCTACCATTGGTGAGACTGATTGCAAAAGATTAGGAGGTTGGTCCTTGCTGAAGGAGGTGTGCCACTGAGATTTCAAAAGCCCCTACCTGCTGGCCATGGTGGCATATGCCTTTAGTCCCAGCACTCAGGAGGCAGAGGCAGGCAGATCTCTATTAGTTCAAGGCCAGCCTGATCTACACAGTGAGTTCCAAGATAGCCTGGGCTATGTAGAGAGACGCTGTCTCAAAAAATGGAGAAAAATATACAAATAAAGCACCATTCCCAGTTAGCTTTCTGCCTCCTGCCTCCAATTTGTAGATAAGATGTAAATTCTCAGCTACTGCTTCAACACCTGCCTGCTGCCAAGCTTCCCACCGTGATTATCAGGGACTCACCCTCTGAAACTGTAAGTCCCCAATTGAATGCTTTCTTTTGTATATTGCATTGGTTGTGTGTCTCTTCACAACAACAGAAAAGTGACTGAGACAATCACAACTATTGTGTTGGGGTTAAGCTGCACTTGTTTTATGAATCTGGAGACGCCTGGGTATGTGAAGTATCTGTTTAGCTTTGGAACATGCTCATGATGGGCTGCTCCCTGAAAGCATGAAGCAGACTTTATCCTTTCTCACCAGTTTTTGTTTATCTTGTCAGATACTACAGCTTGCTCTTCTCCTAGTTCCATTTGCTTGGAGGACTTTTGTTTATTTATTTACTTGCTTTATTGATTTCTATTGAGCTCTACATTTTTCTCTGCTCCCCTTCCTGCCTCTCCCCTCCCCTTTAACCCTTTCCCAAGGTCCCCATGCTCCCAGTTTACTCAGGACATCTTGTCTTTTTCTACTTCCCATGTAGATTAGATCCATGTCTGTCTCTCTTAGAGTCTCGGAGGACCTTTTTCCATCCTCTCACCCTAAGGTAGCCTCCATCTTTTGCTAACCCTAAGGTGGGTTTCTTAGAGAGCAAATAGATGGTTTCTTCTTTTTTTAAATCTAATCTACTAGTCAGTGCCTTTGGCTGAGAGACTCAGACTATTAATATTCATAGTTATTATTGACAGATATGCATTACTTCCTGCCATTTGTTGTTTTGAAGTATTTGTCTTTTTTTCTCTTCTCTTGTTTGTGTTTGTTTGTTTAGCATGTTTTTTTGTGACTTCATGGAAGGATTTGTTTTTCTCTTCAGACTGAAGGATTCCTAGTATCTTCTGTAGAGTTGCCTTGCTAGTCATAAATTTCATTTTTTTTATCATGGAAAGCTTGGATTTTTCCTTCAATTAGGATAGGTAGATTTGCTGGGTATAGTAGTCTGGGCTGGCAGCTGTTGCCTTTTAGAAAGTGAAATACATCATTTCATGATCTTCTGGCTTTCAGAATTTCGTTTGAGTAATCTGCTGTTACCCTCACAGAGGCCTTTCTAGAAAGGTCAGCATCCCCCCTCCTCCTTCCAATGCACTTTCTTTAATTTGCATATAGTTTGCATATTTAGTGCTTTATTATAATCCGATAAAGGGAGTTCTTTCCCAGTCTTTCTTTTTGGAGTCATGAAAGCCTCCTGTACCTGCATTGGCATATTTTTTTCTAATTCTGGGAATTTTTCTGATATGATTCTTTTAAAAATATTTCCTCAGCCTTTAGAACGAGGGCCAGCAGCCCATAGACTTGGTCTCTTCAGAGGATCCCGTATACTTTGAAATTCATGGTGGGTCCTTGTATTATTTCGTCTTCATTCATGTTTGATTGTTGCAGTCCCTCCACCTTGTCCTCAGGCTCAAATAACCTGCCATTTCCTCTATCCTTTCTATCGGAGAGACTTTTCACAGATCTTTTTTATTTATGGTTTTCATTACCAACATTTCAGATTGTTTTATCCCCGGCGTTTCTTTCTCTTTGTTGAATTCTTCTCACACATGTTACGTCATCTTATTTTATTTGGTTGTATTCTCAATCAGGATCTTATTTTCCTTGTTCATTTCTTACCAGATACTTAGGATCATTCTTTCGAGTCCTTGCCCAGGAGTCCATCTCGCTCATTCTCACTAGATGACTTTACCGTAGGGGCTGTCTTGATTTTTCATGTGTCTTGTGTTACTGAATTGGGATTCATGCACCTGGGGTTAGTTCTCTGAGATTTTTTATGTCAGCTATATTCTTTCAGTTGAAGTACTTTCATGTCCAAGTGGGACTTGGATGTGGTAGAGCTGAAATACATAATTCAGGAACCAGTTCCCCAGTCCTGGAGCTCAAGGTGTTGCTGACGCTGTATTATCCCCTGGGTAGATCATTAACTCATTCTGAAACCTTTGGCAGATTCCTTCTCTTCTTCTGTACCTTTCTGATTTTCAGAGCCAGGGTAGGTCTTCACAGCGATGCCGAGAGCAAATCTGGGGCAAGCCTGAGACGCTATTTTCGACCTGGTGAGGAGTCCTCACAGTTTCCAAGTGTATCATAGGAAGGATGAAACTTTCAAAAGTCATCTTAGAAGTAAAAATATGAACAAGTGTGCGTGGGCCCATGCCTGTCATCCTGGCACGAGAGAGGCAGAAGCAGGAGCATTATCCTCCTTGAGCTACACAGCAAGACCCCGTCTCCATGAATCAATAACTAATAAAGGAAAGCAATAAAAAATTAAAATGTGAATGAAGTATGAACCAAAAAGCTCAAGTCCACCTCTGTACAGCACACCGAGCTCACAGTCTCCAGGGGTTACCCTGGTAACAGAGTTTTGCATACCCTTCAAGAAAACGCTTCTGCATACATAAGCATCTGTTCATCACCCATCTCAGCTGTTTGGCTGACTCTCTTTGGCTCCAAGCTGCACTTGACACAGAACTCAGCCCTTTGACCAGCATTTAAAAGAAATCCAATGACACCAAATATATCCTGATTTTTAAAATATCATTAAAGATTGATGGGGCAAGAGGGGAAGGGTCATGTGACACAGCCTCCTCAGCTCCTCTCATTCTCCAAGCAAAACAAAGTTGTGTTGAATTTTTTTCCACGGTGTTGTCAGCCCACAAGTGGGGACTGCTCTTCCCTGGCCTCCACTTATCCAGTTTTGACACATACACCATGTTCCAAGGCCCCTGTGTTTTCATTACAACCCTTTCCCTCCCAGTCCCAGCCACCCTGGTTGTAAGGATACTCTACATTCCATTTCAACAGCTCTTGTCTGGCTGACGCTTGCCTTGCTTCTGTTTTTTTTCTTAGCTTGTTAACCCTTGTCATAATTAATATGGCAGGAGCTATATCTCTGTATATTTGTGAGGTTGCAATGGGGCAAATTCTTAGAAGTGTTGAATCTGGATCAAGAATACAGACATTTGCAGTTTGGATATATTGTGATAACTGGTTTCATCAAAGAAAAAAAGTGTGGCAAGAATGTTCTCATTTATGGATCACGGGAGTGGCCCTGTGTCTCAGTGTTACCAAACGCTGTCATCTTTACCAATATAAAGGTGAAAATATGTATTCTTTTAGTGATGAGCGAGTTTAAGCAGCTTTCATCTATTTATTTACACGCACACAGTATGGGAAATAAGCTCTACCTCTGAGCTCCACCCCCTCAACAGCCACTCTGTATCCCAAGCCCGACTCAAAACTTGAGTTCCTCCTGGCTTAGCCTTCCCAAGTGCTAGAATTTCCTGCTCCGTTTGCCACCCCCGGCTGGTGCATTTCTTTTCTTCCTCCCCCCACTTCCTCCTACTTCCAGCTCTTTATCTCGGTGTCAGCCAAGCCAGGAAATCCCTGTCCTCCTTGGAGGGATCAGCTCCCTTTGCTTCCAAGCTGAGTCTATCTTCGAATTCTCTGGTGTCTCTTTGTGGTCTCACTGCTGGTTTTTTGTTTATCTGTCTCAAGAAGTCACTGTCTCAAGTTCCCTGAGGCAGGTGTCAGCCTTATCCTGCCTCTCCTGTCCACCATACTGGGATCTCAACTCCTGGACAAGAGATATCTTTTATCTACTACTTCTTATGCTATAGCTTGCCACCAGGCATTCTGGACACTTATTATTATACGATAATTCTACAAGGTCAGTTTATCAGCCTCAAATAGGCAGATGGAGGTGACAGGCTAGTCTGCGAGCTGTTCTCCACCAGTAGATAGGACTGGATACGGGCTGTGACTTCCAGGGTCCCCCTCCTTTCATTCACCTCACCTTTGTCCTCATTTACCTGGGGAAATGACCCTGACCTGCACTGTCACTCAAGACCTCTTCCTTACTCTCCAACCCACCAATCCAACTTCCCACAGAAAACTCTACCTGGATCTCAGCATGAAATCCATGTAGCATGCTCCCCAAACCTGCCCAGCTCGCCTTGTAGGGAGGTCCCCCAGGCTCTGGCAAGAGTCACCGAGTCCTATAGGAACAGTCCTCTCCTTCCTTTCCTCTGTCACTCACTCCCTTAGCATGGATGCCACATGCTTCCTAACTTGTCTCTGCACCACCAAGCTCTGCACTCCACTTCACCCCAGCTCTGCAGCCAGACGTGGTTCTCCTTTAAGGAGAAGAGTCGGATGCTCTGTCGCAGGCTTTATCAGAAGAGCTCTTGTTGGGGGCACAAAAGATCACTAGGGGAACCAGGAATGGTTGTTAAACAAGCAGGGGCTCTTCTCAGTGGAGGAGATAAAATACCTGCTTTCCCACCCAGAAGGCTGGTAGTGGATTTTAACAACCTGGGGACCTTTTTGTTAACTGCAGAGACCTCAACTGCATTTTGCTATAGAGGCAGACCTCACCCTAACTCCCCAAAATGGTTACCCAGACTCTTCCCTCCCTAGACCACTAGCCTTCCTTAGGGAAGATGTCACATGCACTGTTTGACCCTCTGACCTCTATGCCAGAGGCCAGAAATCACAACTAGATTCTAGGCCTTTTAGCTACGGACCCACTGTGTCGTGGTTACATGTGCTTTGTAAAGGAATCTCTATGTAGCCATGCCTGGAATTGGAATGACTGCTGACTGGAAATTTTTCCCCAAATTATGTTGTATTTTAAAGATGCTTATAATGAACCTCTTGGCATTAGCCTCCCCGAAGTCTGATCCAGTCTGATGAAGTCACTCTGAACAGGGTTTTCATTCTCATCTCTTCTTGGATCACTGCCTGCATTGACGCCTGCAGGTCCCTTCCAAGCCCTTGTGTCAAATAGATGCTTTATGCTCATCCCACAATCGGCAGGGCTTATCTCAGCTCTCAGAAGGCAGAGGCAGGAGGACTGCCACAAGTTCTTAGCCAAGCGGCTCTACCTAATGAGTGCTCGGCCAGCCAGCGCTCCATGAGAAACTCCGTCTCAAAACAAAACAAATTGAATTTCTCAATCAATATTAGACTCTGACTTGTCTCCTGGAAAGTCAGTCCCAGTGGCCTGTAGAGGAATGTGGCAAGCCTGAATTTCCCAAGGCTCTGGTAGACATCCCTGGCTTTGCTGCACATCCCCGTATCTGGTCAACCAAAGTCCTGAGCCTTTGTGCACGTCATTCTTGCAGCTGGGAGCCCCCTTCCCTCAGTATGCTGGGAACTAAGCCCAGGTTTGCTGGGCAAATTCTCTGTCACTGAGCTATGTCCTCTAATTTTCATTATTTATATTTTGAATCACAGTCTCGCTAAATTGCCCAGGCAGGTAGGTCTTAGCTTCCCTTTGCTGTTGTTTCCGGAAGTGATGTCTCACACATCTCCGTCTTCCTCTGCCTTGTTGTATAGCAGAGGCTGGCCTTGAACCCCTGGCCCTCCTGTCTCTAGCTCCCAAATACTGTGGCCACAGGCATAAGTGACAGTATTTGGGAACTAGAGAAAGTGACCTTGAGCTCTGGATCCTCCTGCCTCAGCCTCCAAGTTTCAGAGATGGCAGGCCTGAGTCACCCAGCCCAGCTTAGCGAGTGAGCATCCTTCAGTCTTTCAGATCCAGCGTCACTGGCACTTTCCGCATGGTGCTGGCCTGAATTCCTCCATTCAGATTTCCAGGCATCTTCTCTGACCTGCTTTCTCATTCTTCCGACCATGTATCGTTGCTCTTCTGTGCGCACCTATCTCTAAGGCAAGGCTGCCAGCAGAGGCTTTATTATCCATTTCCAGCTCTATGTGTGGCACTCACAAGGTGCCTTGGCAAGGTGTGTGAAATTAGCATGTTCTATGTGTGAGTAAATCTCATCACCCCTGCCTCACCGCCTTCAGAGCTAGAGCTGTGAAGCAAAGGAACAATGATATGGTGGCACAGAACCCACAGGAGGGCCACATCCCCATTTCTGCATCCTAGCCCATCACCCCACAAAGTTGTTCCCTCAAATCTGCCAGAGAACCAAGAAGATCCACCTATACATGGGAGTGTACTTGGGAGGCAAAGCAAGAGGTTAGTAGTTCTGGGATAACATGGACCACAGTGAGATCCTACCCCACAACAAACAAACAAAGAATCAAGAGACACATATGGCAGCATCAATCAAGATGCAATCAAGATGCAAGTAGGCTATAAAGTCATAGCCATAGCAGCAGGAAAGTGAGAAGCTTTTTCTTCCTCTTCGCACCCATCATAAGGAGCCTGACTGGCATCTCTATGACAAAGGACAGGTTACCAAGGGAAGGCCATGAGGAGTTTATCTAATCAAAACTTTATATTATAGAAGAACCTTCACAAATGAAGACCCCAAAAACCCAGGAAATGTCTTTACACTTCTGATTAATGAAGAAGAGTTAGCCACAGATAAATAGATCACCCCCAAAGGTGTAACCTGATATAAGAGAGGTGGGGACCCAGTGAGGCCTCTCTATGTAGCCTTCCTTCCTCCCTGAAATGAGACTGGACCCACTGGAGTGAGGGCTTCAGAGGAGAAGGGAAAGAGTGGCCTTTTTAGGTGGCTTTTCGGGAGAGAAGTTCTGGGCTCAGTGGTATGCTCTGCGGAAGGGGAATTCTGGTATCTATGATACACTCTGGGGGACAAAGATAGAGAGATGACAGGAAGGCAGGAGAAGGTCAGAGAGAGCTTGCTTCTCAGGCCACATCTGAGGCTTCTAGTCTCCTGTGATTCAAAGGATTCAGCAGATCCAAATTCTATGCTTCGAGATGTTTTGCTTGTTTTGTTTTTTTTTCCTTTGTGCCCTAACATAGCCAAGGCCAGAAGGACAAATAATAATTTTCAGAGAAGAGGTTGATACTGAGAAAGAATGCAGGTGTTAGAGACAAATTTGAATTTACAGTGTCATCCTGTCCTGACAAATTAACCCTGAAGCACCCTTGACTTGACAAAGCGAGAGTCAGTTTCACTCAGGGGACATGTCCTCTACAGGTGATGCAGGCCCCGCTCTACACGTTATTTGGGGACCCACACTGATGAAGTGTGGTAGACAGGGATTTCCCTTGAGAGTGGATTCTGAAAGGCTCCCTCCCACCTAGGAACTTGTCAGAAGACAAAAGCGAACACACAGTTAGTTGCAGAGGTCCCCTAAGGTACCTTTCGGATCAACACCCCAGAGAAAGAGCAAACAAAAATGATTGTGCAGAGGGAGACTCACGCAGTGCAGGCCCCACAGCAGCCTTAGCCTCTCTCTGGGTCTCTGGAGCTTGGAAATCCCTTCAGAGACGCCCTGAATGGGGCTAAGTTTAGCCCTCACTATTTGCTGTTGAGAAA
This sequence comes from Ellobius talpinus, assembly GCA_001685095.1. Taxonomy (NCBI): domain Eukaryota; kingdom Metazoa; phylum Chordata; class Mammalia; order Rodentia; family Cricetidae; genus Ellobius; species Ellobius talpinus. Next base: position 10,486 of record LOJH01025912.1, read on the forward strand.
GCCCGGCAGAGGCCAACAGCAGAAGACCTCTTGTGGAAAGTGCTCCCAGTCCCTGGGGTCACATGTCTTTGGGAAGAACCCGAATGGAGAGTGATCCCATTTTGCAGGGGCTGCACCCCAGGAACACAATCTAAAGTTCTCAGCTTGGGGTCTCTGGAGCCTGGTCTTGAGACTGAATGTGAGTGCAGATTGTCTATGCGGGAACCTGGAATTGAGATGCTGAGGTGGTTAATTCTGCAGAACCAAGATGGTGTACACATTAGTGTTGGCCAACTGGACACAAACACAAATCACCTGGGAAGAGTCAACCTCAGCTGAGGAATTGCCTTCATCAGACTGGCCCTTGGGTGTCTCTGTGGCACTTTGTTTTGATTAATGATTGATGTAGGAGGGACCAGCTCATTGGGTGCTGCCACCCCTGAGTAGGTGGTCCTGGCTTGTTAAAGAAAGCAGGCTGAGCAAGCCAGGAAGGAGTGTTCATTTGTATCCTCTGCTTTAGTCCCTGTCCTGATGTCCCTCAGTGATGGACTGTCACCTGCAAGCCCACTAAACCCTTTCCTCCCCAGAGTTGATTTGGTTGGTGTTTTATCACAGCAACTGAAAGCAAACTAGGAGAGAAGGAAGGGAAGCAGCGTAAGGGAGTCAGTCGGTGGACAGGGAGGGGCCAGAGGACTCAGACCAAGCAGTTCTTTTTCCCAGTCATGGGACAGAGAAGAGGTGGGCTGTATCACCAAAGCCACTCCCAGAGATGGCCACTCCCTGGCATTTCTCACCTGCCTTGGCCACTTAACCAAAAGTTGCAGGTCCCTGTGGAAGATAGCCAGTGATGCAAAGGGCCGTGAGGTGAAAAACACCAGTGTCTGCCAGGCCTCCAAGAATGACCTCTCAGCCCAGAAGTGACACATTCAGATGTCCACAAGGAGAGTTCGTCACATGTCTACCTCTTGGTGCGGGGGCGGGACGAGGAGCCAGCCTTACTTCCTGAGAGACAAGAGAAAGGATTTTGAGAACTGATAAGGTCCTCCCTTCTTGCTGCATGAGACTGAGAAGGGCCTATTTTCCTGTGCCTCGGTTTACCAATCTGTGGAGTGGGAAGAACAGCACCTATTCGATCAGAGTGTGAGAAATGATAGGAGCGCACACAGCGCTCTTGCCATCTCTGGTTCTGATCTGGATCAGATGGATACAAGGAACCTGACATAGCGCCTTTGGTTCAGATATTTTACTTTAGAACACAAACACATCATGTATGTCTTTATGTCTAAACATAACATTAAGTGATAAGGTATGCACATTTGACACAGGTGTGACTAACGACCTAAGACTGATTTCAAGCATGTAAATATACCGAAATACTGCAAACGAAGAAGCACCAGTAAGTGATGAGTCGGGTAGCAAACTGACTGCAGTGCAAGCAAGAGGAACTAAGTTTGGATTCCTAGCATCTCTGCAAAAGCCTTATGGTGCCTTGGATCCCTCGCCCCTTTACTGGAGGGGTGGATGTGGGAGCAGGATGGAGACGTGAATCCTTGAAGCTCATTGGCCAGGTAGACTCCGCCGAACCGAGTCTCAGGTTCAGTGAGAAATCCTACGCCCGCCATAAGGAAGACATTGCTGCCAACTTCTGGCCTCTACATTCATGCCGACATATGTACATGCTCCACCCATATGCACATCCACATATAAATATATGTTTCAAGCTGTAATGATCGACTGTCTAGTGCTTAGCCCATGAAGGGTGTTCACTAAACAATGACTCATTATTGCTTGGGAACTTTGGAGCATCAATGTCATAAGTCCAAATCAGACGGAGCGTGACTCGCCCGGATAAATAACTGGCTCTCAGCTCTACTTGGGGAATTGGAGGGCTGACCT
>LOJH01025914.1:452-18578 GCA_001685095.1 Ellobius talpinus
AGAGAGACAGAGAGACAGAGAGAGACAGAGAGACAGAGAGAGACAGAGAGAGACGAAGATGGTGCATCCAGCTTTTAAAAGCTGCCTAGCACTTGTTCACAGGGGGTTGATGTGGCAACGTTATACGCAGATGATGGCAACGTTATACACATGAGCGCAAGAGCTTAGCTGAATCATATGTGGATGATGTAACCATGCATGTGCACAAGGGCTTAGCATAGTTATACATGGATCACACAAGACCCTTTAACATCCCTTGAGTCCATTAGGCACCTCTGCCTGAGGACTTGTCTGCACATGCATGGCCCCTAGAACCCGAAAGTATCAGCCTTATTGTGGCTGAAATCATTACATTGTTCTTATTCAACATCATAAAGGATACCAAGTGACATTTTAAGGTTGTCACAGAAATTATCAGAAACAATGGTTGTTATCAGAAATACTCTTCTATTTCTCAAACTTCTTGAGGAAAAAAATAGAAGATCAGGGTGTTTGAGATTTGTTTCCTATGAGAGCCCTGCCTAGACATTTTAGATGCTCCTTTCATCAGTGTGTGACATGGTCTTTCTCCTGTACATCTTCACTCATAGTATTGATTTTTTTAAAATAAGGACACAAGTCCTTATGTGACTTCATACTTCTGACATCATTTATCATTAGCTTTCTAAAGCTCCTATTCCAAAATATAGCCAACTGGGACTTAAAAAATCAATATGCTGATGCCAGGGCTGGGGTAATATTCTTCAATCATAAACAGTATCAAATAACATGGAAGTTACAAGCATACACACAAAAATACTGTTTTGATTTTGAATTAAAAGTAGAACTCACACTTTTAATTATAGAAGACCTAAAACAGGTACAATTCACCTAGAAAAATAGAAAACACTGTGGGTTTTTCAGCAATGACAAGACCTAGATAATTTCGTACAGAGTATAGAGAATGAGATAATAGTGGAATTAAAAATAACCAAATGCAGCTGTAGAATCTGTAACTGTAAGGAAACATAGACGACAGCTACCATAACCATATCCACATTGCAAGATTCAGAATGGAAGACCCCCAGAGTGGGGAGACTCTCATTCAAGTCTCGGGATAACACGACCCCCCGGAACTCACGAGACCGTCCTTGCTGCAATTGCACGAGGTTCATTGACAGAACAGGAATCAGCTTGCTAGGGCTGAAACTCATTTCCCACGCAGGGGTAGAGGAGTTCAACCCCAAGTAGTTGGGAGAGGGAGTATTTAGGGGAAGAAACCACAACCCAAAGGGGGTAGGGAGGGCGTCATAGGAAAATTCCAAAAATACCAGTGATGGTCACAAGGGGTAACTCCCCGTTTCTCAAGATTATTCTCAAGATTATCATCTAACTTTATGGTCAGCTAGTTCCTGGAACAGAGTCACTGAACTGCCTAACCTAGATTTTTGGTTCTTCTCTCCCGGCTAGATTTTTAGCTCTATTTTTTCTGCTAGACAATTCTGGATTTATCCAGGTCTTTCAAGAATCACACCTGACAGAGGTTAGGTCATCAACAGAAGGGACAGATTGATGGGGGATGTTGACTTGGTTCATGTACTTGAAAGTAAGAGGGGAAAATTTACCTGCAGTATGTTTTAGCCTGATTGAAAGAATGTGGGCTTGTGGGCTTACCCTTGTTGATCTTCTTTTATTTATTTGGTTTGGTGTTATTCTTGGGCCATTTACCCAAATCAGAAGCAAGCAGACTGTATTTTCACCTGCTCTTATTCATCAAGAAAGACAAAAGCTTTCTTTTAAATTTTTCTTCTAGCCACTGAAATTATTTAAAAAGAAAATTCAGACTATCAAAACACATGCCAAGTCTTCACCAATCCCTGCTGAAAATGGGAAGAGATTACTAGGAGTGTCTTGGCCCAACCTGACTATTATTGAGGCTGCTCATGACTCTATCCCTTTCAAAATTTGTGGTTACTAATCTAATCAACATATTCAAAACAAGATGAGTGAGATTAAACCTACCACAGTTACAAAGAGTATTGGCATTGTAGCATGCTTGTTCACTTTTCACTAAAAGTCTAGGCAAAATTATTTTTCACCTATAATATTTGTTTACATTTCCACTATAAGAATAAATAGCTATAAATGGATGGAATTATTGAGAAAATAATGTGATAAATCACTTAATAAATAAATATAAATACTTAATGTGGTAGAAAATAGATATGAAAAGCTGGAGATTAATATGTATTTCATAAGATAACCATACATGAAGCATTACTTTGTGTGTTCTGTGTCATTGTCTAAATAGTAATTTCTATAATAACATTAGTTACCAGCTTTGCTAATTGAGAGCCAAATAATAATTAGCCAAAGCCTGTGCTTACACATGTGGGTCTGTATCTACTTCTGCATTTGCATGTTATCACCATTTTACTTCCTGTATTATCTGTCTTTATTGTCTCCACATACAAAGGATCATGGCTACCCAGTCAAACAGTGAAAAAGATGACTTTCCAGCTCAAGACTATGATCTCAGGAATATTTTGCAATTTTCCATGGAAATATTACTATGGAAACTGGAGGGGACAATTGCAAAAAATGGAACTATAGCCTAGAGAGATAACCCAGCAAAAAAGAGCAATTGGTGTTCTTTAAGAGGACCCAGGTTTGGTTCTCAGCATCCATATGACAATTGAAGACCAAGTACCAGAGGTTGAAATGTCCTTTTCTGACCACTTTGGGCATTGGATGTAGGTGGTACACATATATTCATGCAAAATAGACAATAAAACACAAATAAATTGGTGATTTAAAAAAATGGAAATATATTTTATTATTAATAAAAATCATTACATAGGCTGACATTTTAATTTCTGTACATGTATCTTATATCAGTTTTATGTGTTGGCCAAACTGTACCTTCACAGTCCAGTTCAATATTTGAAAAAAAATTTGTATGATTGAGATTGTTCTCCATTGTAAATTATGACTTCTCGAAGTTGTATGTTACAAGCCAGTATTTTTCATTTTGTTCTCAAAATGAACATGAATTTATTCATTCAGCATTTAAAATTTCCTATCACCAAGTTGCCTTTTTAACTTTAACTTCCATCACTCTCAAATCATATAGCCTATATTTATCTTCACCTTTTAAGTAATGCATAGCTTTCATATTTTTTAGCTTTTAATTAAATTCTGATTCCCTTAGTTATTTAATTACATAGAATGAATATAGTCCACTTTAAGTTTGAAAACTTTTACTACCAATTATTTCAATGCTTATTTTGGAGATTTTAATTATGTAATTTTCTCCTTATTTTCCTCCCTCCAAACCTTCCCAAGTATTCCTCCTCCTTCAATTTCAAATTCATGGCCTATTTTCCATTAATTGTTTTTATATATATATACATATTCATGTAATATATACATATTCCTAAAAATAACTTGCTCGGTCTGTATAATGTTACTTGTATGTATGATGTTTTGGGGGCTAATCATTTTCTGTTAGTCTTGGATCCAAGTGGTGTGCTCTTCCCTTAGAAAAGCTATTTCTCCCATTCTCAACACTGCTTAGTTACCTGTAATTTTTTGTATTGTATAGTATTGAGTTGCTATCTCCTTCTGGAACCTTACATTTTGCTTTCTGTTACCATGGAAGCTAGGTGTTAGGGAAGAAGCATTCAGGACTGTTCCAGCTCAAGACCCTCTGAGCCTTGTCAGGTGCCTTCAAATGCACCAAGATTTAATAGGAAATTACCTTTCACCTTTCAAGGGCAACCACAGGCAACAGCCAGTAATGTCTGGGGATTCTTTTTGACAATCCTAAGCAACTCAAAACAAGAACTTCTAAAGCTTATTGTTGAGTTTTTTGCTAGGTCATATTTATCTCTCAAAATTAACATTGTAAGCCCATATAAGAAATTTTTATTTAAACTGTATGTGTATTTATACACAGAATTATATGTTTCTTAGGTAGTCAATAGTGCAATTGCTTATGACTTTTTCAGACACCCTTACTATTATTTTGTCCTTTTCCCCTTCTATATTTATGTCCCTCTTTACGTAAATAGGTGTCTTTTTCCATTTTCCTGATGAGATCATTAGTACCCTTCTTCAATAAAATTATCCACATATAATGGATAAAATGAAACCCAGAGTAAATGTTGTTTAATGAGTTCTGTATTCCAGTATTTCTAGATTCAACTATCATTATCAGTTTTTTAAAACACTGAATTGTGTTTACATTGATTTTTATTTCCTCGGAAACATAAGAACAGAGTTTTTAAGTAATTCAGGAGGTTTTTATAAATTGTGTCTGTCAATTTGCTATAATAAATAATATATTCTTCTGTTAATCAATTCATGAGTTATTCAGACTCTTGTGATTTTTTTATGAAAATTGATAGAAAATTAACTTGTGCTGTATGAGAGTCTATTGCTTATAAGAAATTTTCTACAATAAAACTTATTTAATCAAAATTAGTATTGAATTCTCATATAAAAGTATGATACCAGTGCACTTTGAGAAGTTTTACAATAAATCTTTCATGTGATTGGTAATTTTCAATACACAAATATTTTAATAGATAAAATGTAAAGCAAAGAAATAACATATCAATGCAAAATTTGATGTACAGAGTTTGGACTGAAGACAGAGGATCAGTGCAGTGTGAGGCAATCCTTTCCAGTGGAAATTTCTGCAGGAACGGGAATGTCAGATGCAGTGATTGATTAAGTACTGTTTTTGATAAGAAGATCATGTGTGTGTTTGTGTCCAGTTGCACACACATGTGTGTGTGCTTGTGTTCACATATGTATGAAGGCTAGAGGCTGACACTGGGTGTCTACTTTGATCAGCTCTTCCTTTATTTATTGAGGCAGGGTCTTTTACTGAATCTGGAGCTTGCCAAATCAGTGAATACAGATAGGCAGCTTCTCCTAGGAATCCCTTGTCTTTGCTAATGAGTGCTGGGATGACAAGTAGACTGACAAGCCTGACCTGATAAGTTTTCTGAGTATTTGTGTTATCTGAACTCTGCTGTCATATTTGTTCACTGTACCTACCAGCCAAACCATCTTCCCAGCTACTCAGTTAAGTACCAGTGGTGACTAAAAAACTTCAACACAAATGGCCACTTATGTCAAGTGGCTCCCAAATTGAGTCTAGATTATGGCATGACCAGAAGAGGACCATATGAGTACTTGCAACTGAGAGAGGTTCTGTAACCCTATGCATTTTGACCACTGGGCATCAAAAGTTGCAGTGGTAGATTGATGTTTAAGCAAGGAACAGGATGCTGTCAAACACGTCTTCATATATTATAATCATGTCTTAGTCTTGTTTTCCTTGTCCTCAGACATTATCTTAGTATAAACTAAAAGATAAGAAGTGTTGCTTTTGTATTTATTAATTTTCCACAATACTTATTCCATCTTCGGTGAATGCTTACTGATTGCAAATACTGATGTACACACAAGAAAGAATGAATGAGGGAAGAAATCATGCAATGCCCACATCAGTTTAATGCAGCGATGAGACAAGATATACCAGAAAAGCATAAAGAGAACCCTGGGATAAAATAATGTTTTCATGTGTCATAAATAGCTGAACTTATATCTGGATTCACTTCTGTGGTAAACTAAGTTAATGTTTCTATGTACTCTTTACTTCTTTAATTTTACAGTTATAGATGTAGCTGTTAATTTAATAACTGTGTACATATTTATGGAATATATTAATCTTGTTATTGATAAAGAATTTCAATATCAAAAACTAAAGAATACACCTGTATATTTAATAGTGCTGTTCTAGTAAGAGCAAGAATCTTCAGACTACTTAGCTGTCAATTATTCATTCTGTTAGTATTCCCACCACTTCAGTGGTACAATAAGAATACCACCAACTACCATTTGCTGATACCCATCATAATGAGAATCTGTTAAGTTAATGATGAGACAGGTGTTCAGCATTTAAAGGACTCCTGAGGAGACTGCTCACTTAGTCATTAATAACATTTCTGAGGTACTTCCCAATTATGGTTTCCATACAGTCTTGAATTACTAGCATCTGGATCATTAATGAAAAAAATAAGCAAAGAGATTAGTTAAATTAATACTGGGGTTTGTGACATAAAATTTATAAGAAATCCAACTAGGTCAGAATGGTTATTAGTTTATAGTTATTTCACAATTTAAAATATCCTAAGAACAAAATAATAGATAAATGTAACTTTATGTATAAATGGATATTTGTAGATGTTTTCTATAGCAATTACAAGCATAATTAAAATTGTATTTTATTGTCCTCCTATTCCATGCAGGATACTCTCCAGGTGGGCTATGGAGAAATAAAGTAACTGGTGAAACAAGATAGCACAGGCAGAGTGGCTTAAGCAGTGGGAAACCATTATCTCTCTCTCCATTCTGGAGGCATGAGATTGAGATATCAGCAGCCTTGATTTTCTCTGATGCTCTCTCCTTGGTTGGCTTGTTTATGGCCATATTCCTTATGGATCATTGTATACAAACATCCTCTTTTCTTAATAGCACTGCTCATGTTGACTTAGAACACAGCCCAATGATCCTAATTACCTCTGAGGTGATCCAGCCTCTAAATACAGCTGCATTCTTGGGGTTTGGAGTTAGAATGTCAAGATGTTGTTTTAGAAAAGTTGATGTTGTACATGGCAATTTTTACATATTCCATATACACATTTGTTAAGAAAAGTAAATGTGCAGACAAAATGACACAATTAATTGAAGGGATGTATCAGAAGTTAAGAGCACTTAACGAGTTTTCACAGGTCTTGAGTTTTTTTTTTCCCAGTACCCATGTGGGAAAGTTCACAACTGCTGGCATTCTCATTCCAGGAGATGTGATGCCCCTCTCTGACCTCTGCAGGTGCAGTGTGAAACCAGTACACAACCAGACACATACAGACACTCACATCCACACATAAATAAAGTATTTTAAAGAAAAGATAAAGTTTTCTCCTAGATAAATTCTATAGATGCTGTTTCTAAAGAAACTTACCTATGGACTTGGAGAATGCATTGGATTTATTAAATAATAAATGCATAAATTAGATTATTTATACTTATGCAGGAAGTATTCTTGTATCAATTTTGAAATTTTAATTTGAAAATATCAGTAAAATAAATTAATAATTTAGCCAATAAATCAGAAATAATAAGCTCTAGACTTTACATACATTAGGAATATATTGAAAATGAAGGACAATGCATATATAGAAGGAATCTTAGTCTGGAGACCTCTCCTTACCTCAACATGAATGTTTGTCCAGTCAAACATTCAAGAGAGGATCATTTGCTAACAATATACCAAAGTCTACACAAATATTGATTCCTTCCTGGTTACCAAATTTTTGAAAAGACAAGCAGTTACAATTCTTCATTGTGAGAGATGCTTATCAGCATATGTTCTGAATATATGCATAGAACAAAATTTTACTTTACACTAGAAGGTAAGAGGACAGTTTATGGTGGGGGGAGTTCAGAATGGCTTAGCAAACAGGGAATTGATAATCAATCTTCCTCAGACTGACTACTAGCAATGTTGACATGAACCAAATCTCTTCATTGGAATAGATTGAAACCTTTGGAAATCCTCAAAATACTCTTAGGTTCACTAAAATTGGTCTCAGTCAAGATGGATCATCATACCTAGCTTTTGATATGGGGACTGGGTATCAATCTCATTCTGTGTTTTCATGGCAAGTTAAGTAAACTTTAATCGTAAACTCTCTCTCTTTCTCCGACCTTTTACCGATTTTACCATTGTTCTGTTAGTTTGTTTCTTCATTTTTCCACTGGATGAAATGCGGTACAACTTCCTCTTCACAGCAATTCTTGACCAAAGCAAAGAAAACCCTTGGAGATTAATTTTAACAGAAACTAAGATCAAGAATTTGTGTGCAGTGTGTGTGGTGACAATCTGTCCACCAAATTATAATATATGGAACTTGGCTTATGGTTCAGTTTCCAGCTTAATATTTTGTCAGAAACCACCAACACTGGAAATGTCTTCTCTCTCTTGGCTGTCTATAACTCATGTACTTTAATAAGGACCAGATGATAACTTTATGTTCTTGGTATCAAATAATAATAGCAACTAACCAAAATATAGGGTCTGTTTAAATATTTGTCTTTAGCAAATTTTTCCATGTCATCAGAGGTAATTCTTTCTTTTCCCTGAAAGAGAATTTCCAACTCTTCAAATATTTGCCATACGGCATCTAATGAAGACTGAGATAAGAAGCATCATCAGAAAGACTCTTTCAAGAAGGAAAAGTCTTCTCAATCTGCAAAAATCTAAAGATAAAACATATGAAGAACTGTTTCATTCAATGGGAATGTTTTGAAATATTAGCAAAATATCAGACAGAATATTAACATGTATACAAAACTGAAGACATTTCATCACTATAGAATCTCACTGAGTCCTTCCATAGTGACACTTTGTTGGGAAATATTTGATCTCATTGTCATCCCTGAGTTTGCATTTGTGTAAATTAAATAAAATTAACCTTGTGTTAAGCCCCTGAGTTAGGAGCTAGTTGACAGAAAGTAACCATAGAGCCTTAGAAGGAAGCCAGGGGAGAGACAGCGACACAGGAAGTTGTACGATGGAGTTTGGAGTGGCACGTGTTTCAGCTTTGGCAAAGTGAAGCATGATTCTTCTCTGGGCAACAGCAAAGAGATAGAGTTAGCAAGCTACTATTCAGCCTCTCTGAGCTCACAGGTTTTCACCCCAGGCTTTGATTCTTGAGTCTTATTCATAAATTATTTAAAGCTACCTTTAGTAGCAGTAACAGGGACATTGCCTGAGGGAACACAATTCTGACCAGGCTTCAGCCTAACCAGACAGGCAGCTGCTAGAGAAACAGTCCAGTAACTGTGGAATTGCAGTTTCTGGATGAGATAGCAGGAAATTAAGACGCAGTCAGTGTGCCAAAGTTAAAACAATATTTGGTTCTCCAACAGGTGATAAAACCACAAAGACAGAGAAATCACACCATCAGCTCTTCTGTGGTTGCCTTGGATCTTTTCATAAGAGCACCCACATGAGGTGGCAGCCAGTTGCCAGGACTCGAGAAAGCAGACTGTCACTTGAAATTTGTAGGAAAGGCTTGAGTTCGCATCTGGAGACATACTACTAAGAAGTCAGCATATTGGGCGAAATGCCCTGGGACTCCTTTAGTAAAGAGTGAAATAATATTAAAAAGAAAAATCTTTCCTACATTAAGACTTGTAAACATCACAATGCATGTTGCTAGGACCCTGTATTGTATAATATGTAATATGGATTTACATACTATGTGCTGTACTATGGATGGTTTGAAAATGGTTAATTTAAACAAAGACTTATCAGGGTTTGAAATAAAGTCAATTGTCATTATTATAAGTTTGGTAATTAATGTATTAATTTTAAAAATCATTTGAATGTATGAAATATGATAATTTGACTAGGATGCAAGCCTTAAAACAAGTGTCTTTGATAATATACAGATCTTAGAATAAGTTTCTAATGATAATAAGAAAAATTTGGCAAATAGGAAACACATTTTAGAAAGAGCTAAAAATTGCTAAGATTCAAGCTTTAGAAAGGCCTACTAATAAAAATTAAAAAATACTTAGACACAGAGGAATTTAGAGCAGAACCTGCCACTCCATTGCATTATAAACCTCAAGGGGAACAGTCTAAGATTATTAAAATAATAACATTAATTTATCCAGTTCCCATACAAGAACAAACACCAGATGATAGGCACCTTCAAGGCTATGTAGAAGCTAACTGGAATCATTCTGTAGAAATGTTAAATTTGAAGAGATTAAGGAAGCAGTAATTTCATACTGTATCCATTCACACTTTGTGAAACTGATGCTATATTCATGGGCCACTAGAAAGAAAATTATTCCTCAAGACTGGAAAGATTTAATAACAGCAGTATTGAAAGTTGGTCCTCAGTCACAATGGAAAACATGGTAGAGAGAGGAAGCGAAGGTCATAGAACAATGAGTCAGGACTAGAGATCATGATATTTACCAAGACTAGTATGCAGATATATTTATAAAGTCTATGTCTGATAATAACACCTTCATTCTATTCTGTATAGATGCTTTGAATGTTTGGGAAGGGTTAGAGAATCTGGAAAGAGGATTGAGTCATTTAGTAATATTATACAAGGCTCAAAATTAGCTTTCAATGAATTTTTTACAAAGATTGACACCAGCTTTAAAGAGAATAAGATCCAGATGCTATGCAAATATTAATTGAAAATTTGACTTTTGAAAGTATTGATTCAGAATGCAAAAATGGTGATTAGACCCATAAAGGCAAGATAAGAAGAAGAAACACTATGGATACCATCAAGATTGATAATGATTACTTGATTAGGAGAGGCAATAGTACATCAAACAGCCTCCTCATTCAATCCAAACTAACTTCTAAGACTAACAAATTCCTTTGTATTGATCACACTAAAAAAACCTCAATATTTTATTATTAAAAGATAATGCTTTTTTCTGTTGCCAAAAAATTGTCTTATCAAAGATATAAACTGACACAAAAAGAACCCCCTAACGTTAGGTTTTGGGAAGGGTTTTGTTTTTGTGTTACATGGAGAATAAAAGCATCTAAGTAAGGAATCTAGAGGCCACTATATAAATGAGGCAGCTGAAAGAAGAATCATCCAGAGAAAAATTCCTCAAGAAAAGAGTAAAATTGGCCTATAATATGGCATATTTCTAACAGGATAACACTTCATAAATTTTTCCAAAATTTTTTTACTGCACTCTACAGGCATAAAAAGCCAATGTGATGGCCATTCAATTAAAAATCAAAGTTTCTTTAAGGTGGATCATGGTATTCTACTTCTCTAAACCCAAACATACTTGTTAAAGGATAATCCAAAATCTGTGTCCTATGTCAGAAGAGCTACCTGATACAGGACAGATAAAAACCTAAATTATAGTAATATTTTATTTTCATTAAAATATAAATATTATCTAAATTTATAAAAATTACAAATATTACATAATATATAATATATGTGTATATATATTTATACTTTCTGCCATAACATTATTAGTCATATAAAATACTAAATAATTCTAGGGTATACTTTATCTAGCTCTCTCTCTATATTTTTGCACTTGAGTCTATATAAAGCAACTAGGAATTAAGTTTGTGTACCCCAGATATACTCAAATATTGTGTTTTAAAAAAATCTTTCTGAGATCTGCTGCTTATGTCATTTAAGATGCTTAAATTTTCTGCAATGACCCATGATCATTTCTTTTTTAAATTTTTTTTATGAAGGGAAATCAGGACAGGAGCTTGAGGAAGAAACTAAAGCAGAAGTCATAGAGGTACACTGCTACTGGCTTACTTGTAATGGATTATTAAAAATTGCTGCAGGATCCCTGGCAGGCAGGAGGCAGCAGGTCCCAAGAGCAGCCAGTCCCAGGCAGGGATGGTGCATGAGACCACGAAGGTGGCTGGTCTCCAGCAGCCAGCCACGTGGCAGTGGGTGAGAGACAGACAGATAGATATGCCATGTAGAGTGGAGTTGGACATTTATTTAGTGGTTATGGAAGGAAGCGGAGAAAAGCAGAGAGAGAGAGAGAGAAGAGGAGAGGAGAGGAGAGGAGAGGAGAGGAGAAGAGAGGAGAGACTGAAGCTGCCTCTCTGAAAGAAAGACAGAAAGGAGTCCCATGATTATTTCTACAGCAACCTATGAAGTCTCCAAAACAATAATGGGGCCTCACAAAAATGATTCTACCTGGCTTGTGGTAATGTCATTCTGCTGACAAACACCACCCAAAGATCAGCATTGAACTACAAAGTGCCTAGGACAATTTAAAAACTGGTAACTGAGATGGTCCAGCCTCACTGCCTATCCAGTCAAGACTTCAGATAAGCTCTACACTTTCCTATCACACAGAGACTAAACAAAAATAGTATATTTAGTTCTTCCAGCACTTGATCATTATTCTTATTTTCTCAGATTTTCCCAAAGATTCTGTCACTTCCAGACAACAGGAAGTAATTTTAAGAATATAATGCCTACATTCCCAAGAGGTGAGTGAGGTCAGTGAAGTTTGGTGGGCTATGAATGCTTATCACCATTTAGTGGTGCTGGTTGTAAAGTAATATTCATCAAGGTAAGGGAGGAAACTAAGCAAGGTTGTTGGATTTAAAGATCTCTTTCTGAATAAGAAGAAGGGGGATATGGAAAGGATAGGATAAAAGGGTAGATTATTGAATCTACTTTAAACTTAAAGCAGCTATTAAACTCAAATATTTTTAGTGGTATGGATTTTTGTATATTGTTACAACTTTAAGGTTATTTTTGTTAGAACATACTCTATATATGTTCCTATTCTTTTTAAAAGTATTTTTGTATATTTATACAAATTTAATTTAATTTAATTTAATACTTATTCTTTTTAAAAGTATTTTTGTATATTTATACAAATTTAAAGATACTTTTATTATACTCTGTATATGTTTCTGTTCCTGTTCAAGGTATTATACCTATGCAGAGCATTTAAAAATACAATGGATAATTAGAAAATATAGGTTAGTAGTTAATCATCTATAATAATTAAACTTGTAGTTATGCTAGGTATCGTTTCAATGTTAAACACAGAACTGCAATATTTTATATTTATATTTTAGACAAGTGATCCTCAAATGCTTCAGAAACCTACAGAAAACACCTGCTCCTGGCAGCAACAATCTACTTCATAAAAGGATGATGGGCATTAAAGAACTGGCATATGGAGTTTACTTTCATCATGGAAGAACTAGCCATTTAAGCGATAAACAGCTCCTGCCTAAAGTGCTGACGGTGTACAAAACAAACTTAACAAGCATGACACAAGGTAAAAACACTGTGCAACTTTGCCAAGAGAAGGTGGAACAATGCTTCAAAATCCCTGCTTCATAGAAAATTCTGCCTGACATTTGGCAAGACACACAAAAAGTGATTACTGGTCTTTGCCAAGACTAGGTTAAACAGTTCTTCAAAATTCCTGTTTCATAAATGTCTGTCAGATATTCTAGACTGGTGATGGATGTTCCAATATTGCACAGGAAACTTGGGTGACTGTCCAGGTAGCCAGCTGTCTCTGTTATTTCTATTGTTTTGGAAGTTACTTACTCTGTACTTCATGTTTCCCTAGGTAATACTATATCATTTTTAGGTCTCAGATAGAGTTGAAGATAAGAGAGCTATAATTTCCCCTGTTACCAAATTTCGGAAAGAAACACACAAAAGAGCTATAAAGTATTTAAGTTTGAGAGACATAAAAGTTTAAATTGTTTTTCTAAGAAAATGTTGTGAGGTCTAAGCTGATAGTTTTGGATTGGTAACACAAGTTACAATAGAGTGAATTACGTACAAAACTTTGGATTCATCATGTTAGGGTAGATAGAATAGTTTCTCTGAATTTTCCAGTTACAAATGGACTGGAAATTTTGAATGTAATCAATCACTATTTGACAATCACTCTTATTGTATATAGTTTTATTGTGTTAAAATTAAAACATTTCCTTTTTATTTACACAATGCCTGATAGATAATTGTTCTTATTGTATATATTTTATTATGTTAAAGTTAAAACCTTTCCTTTTTATTTAGACAATGCCTGATAATTGTTCTTATTGTATATAGTTTCATTGTGTTAAAGTTAAAACCTTTCCTTTTTATTTGGAAAAATATGAAAAGGTAAAGCTTGGAGATATTCAAGCATGCACAAATTTGCATTTGTAATAATAAATAAAACTATATTTGGGACAGAAAACTGAGTCAGAAAGTAGTTGACAGAAAGTAATTATACACAGAAAGTAGTAGGGTTGGTTTGTAAAGATACAGGTTTTTCTACTTTGTTGAAGTAGAAGCATGGATTTCCATGGGTACCAGCAAGGAGAGAGGACTAGCTAATTGTTACTCAGCCTCTCTAAGATCACAGATTTTCACCCCAACATTGAATCTCAAGTCTTATTTATTATTAGAATGATAGAGATTTATTTATAGCTACCTTTAGAAGCAGGGATAGGGCCAGTTCTGAGGGAGCAGAATTGTCACCAGACTACAGGAGTGGGGTTAAAATTGCTGGCTGAGATGCAATAGATTAAGGCACAGTCACTGTGCAAAAGTTAAAACAACTCTTCTTCTGTCTCCTTAATCTACTTGACTCTGACACACCTCACATAATCTCCATATCTATCATTTCAGCCTTTTAAGAATATATGTAATATGGAGAAGGGGATGTGACTCAATTAGTAGAATGTTGGCATAAAAAGCATGAACCATCAAGTTTGAGTCTCATCCCAAATACAGTGGTAGGCATGATAGAACAATCCTGTAATTCCAGAATTTGAGAGGTTGAGGCAAAAAGAATAAAATTTCAGTTTTCACTTGACTATTTGGTGAGTTTGAGATGAACGGGAGTTACATGCCACAAACTAGAAATTATATATGTATGGCAATGCAATCAAACTTTGAGATGCATTCTTTATTTTTTTCACCCAGCCTAATTTACTAACTTCAAGATGTTTAAATTAGTAAACTCTATTTGCTTTATTTTGTTAAGACCTGCTCTGTTCCTTTGTTGAGCGATATTGATTAATGGTCTTTCTTTTTTTGCTGTGTTTTTTTGGCTTTGCTATCTGAGTAGTGTTTACTTCATAAAATGAATTGAGCACAGTGAATGCTGATTCTGCCTGCCAAAGATCTTTTGTAAAATTAATGTTATTCCTTCAAACTGTGGCAAAAGAGCCAAGTGAAGCCATGCATATATCTAGGATACTCTTTTTTAATTTTAAAATTGCAATTCTAATTTGCTTGATAGTTTAAGTTGAACTTTCTAGATCATATTTCCTAAGTATTACACTACAGAGACATTATGACACACTGCTTGTCATGTCACTGTGTGCCTGCTGTCTATGAGAATAAAAGCCTGCCTTCATGTATTGATTCCCAGATTAATTTTAAGAAAGGCTCTCTCACCAAACCTGTAGCTCACTGCCAAGGCTGGTTGGCTGAAGTACCCACTATCCTCCTTTGTCGTCTAGTCCAGTCTTGGACTTTCATCACTGTCTTTCATCACCACATTCAGTCTTTTCCATGGACCCTGGAAATGTAAGCACAGGTTTCCCTATTTATTCAGAAAACACTTAGCCCATTGAGTCATACCATTGTGGCCCTTCTCCTACATTTTGAATATAATTATCTGAAATATTTCCTCTGTATTCATCTAGAGTCACATGAGAAAATGTTGCAAATATTTTTCAATCATCAAACATGATGTTGGACACTCACAATAAGAAGCACTCCCTGTTGTGTTGATCCAGGAAATTTCAAAGACAGTTCCACCTATATTGGCAGTTTGTCCATCACATTTTTCTGTGTCCTGCAGAATGTCTGACAGACTCTTTCATGTAGCAGGAACCCTAAAGGACCATCTCACTTTTAGGCAAGCTCATTTCTCTGTGGGTCTTGCATGTCCAGTTCAAACAGCATAGCATCAAGCAGTCTAGGCAAGAGCAGTTTCTTGCCCAAACTAGAAAACCCAATTAACATGACTACAAGCTTGACTATTATAGTTGACTATTAACCTATATATCTTAATTATACATTATAGTTTTAAATGAGCTGTACAAATACAATATCTTAATCAAGAGCAGATATATACATATAACAAAATTTACCTAAAATATGTATCAATAAACCAAGATATATACCAATGCAAATCTCTATGGAATATCCCCCATTATATGTAAAGAAACATTATAGACAACATTTGGAAATATGGGCATAGTTTTCTCCAAGCTACTTCCTGCTTTTTGTTGGATAAAGTAATTTTTTGAGGGGTGTTCAAGGTGACCTTTCAGGGAACCTTGCTCCATCAAACCATATTAGTCTGGAAGTAATCCACAGGCACTCATCCTCTGTGGAAACAAAAGAAGAATCTCTTTTCCAAAGAAACATACACTTAGACCCAAATTATGAAGTCAAGATACCTTTACTTAGGATCCCATACAATGAAATGTCTCTATGTACTTAGCTCCTTCACAGTCAAAAAATTCAAAGAAAAAAATAATATACATAATTCAGATTCTCTTTTAATTTTCCACATTTATTTTAAATCTATTATTTTTTATTATCTTTAATTTATGGCTGTCTGTACTGTCTCTTTAAAGACTTTACCTTTTTTTTTAACTGTCTATATTCTTTTTCTTTTCTCTCCCAAGCCTATGTATATTTATCCAACACTGTGACCCATTTAGTGGTCTTTTTATATGAATCTGTCTATATTGTGTATCTGTAATTATTTTCTGACAAGAACTGCTTTATAAATGCTAAGCCCTTTTTGAGAACTTAAGGAACACAATTGCTGGGGGAAATATGGCACTTCCTGTTTGCCCTTACCAGTCCAACATGGCAGAGCTATGAGCTACCTCTGAAAGCCATGCTCACAACCCCAATTTTAGGCACACAGCCAGTCTATGTTTCTTTTAAGCAAGATATAGCACTTTGTTCACAAACCCCATTTAAATTCTCAGCCTCCTTAAAGAGCCAGTGGTTGCACTGGTAGCATGGCCTAGAAAGCTGGCATTTTAAAATGGCACTGCTTTTTTCTGCTACTGCTGAATGAGGAAAACCTCTCTTAAAGGAGATGCAGCATGCTGCCAGCAAGCAAAGTCCATCCAAAAAATGCAGCTAAATTTGGTTTTTAAGTGTCTAGAATTCCTTTTCAAGTTCTCTCAGGTTTCAAGTGAATTTTAGTTGGCATGTGGGCACAAATTTGTTGTAAGAAGGCCACTTGTTTGTTTCCAGGCTGCCCAGAAGCTCAGACCTGAAATAATCACACAGAAACTATATTATTTAAAACACTGATTGGCCCATTAGCTCTAGCTTCTTATTGGCTAGCTTACATATAAATTTAACCCATCTCCATCAATCTGTGTATCACCATGAGGCTTACTGAGTAAAGTTCCCAGCTTCTGTCTCCAGCAGGACTACATGGCTTGTCATGACTCTGCCTTCTTTCTCCCACCTTTCAGTTTAGATTTCCCTGTCTATCTACGCTATCAGGCCAAACCAGGTGCTTTATTAACCAATGCTATTCACAGCATACAGAGGGGAATTTCACATCACCCCTGCATCCTTCATTGTGAGCATTTACTGAGTCCTTTAGTTGATAATTTTATTTTTCAGCTTCTATCCTTTTACTCACTATTCTTTACCATTTCTGTTTCTTTGTTTAGGTTTATTGCTATTTGAATTCCTTTCAAGCACACTCATAATTGCTTATGGATACATTTTGTCATAGCTGTCTTAAAATTTGTGACAAGTCTTCTAAAATTCCTCTTGTCTTGGTTTCAGCCATTACTAACATTTTTCTTTATTCAGTTATAAATATTTGTATTCATGATATAATTTTAAATTGAATCCTGAGCCTATTTATATTATCTTGTCAAATAATGGACATTGTTTAAACTTTCTTTAGCCAGATTTCCATGACAATTTTAGCACAGGAAGAAATTTCCTCCATTCAGTACAAGGGTGAAAATGGGTTGAAAGGTAATTAACAAGGAAGTAACATTATGGTCACAAGTGTTTTCAAATTACAGTATCACTGGATATTCTTACATATTGATGGGATATATAGACAAATTCTATATATTGAATAATAACAAGTCTCTAAAACTCAAGTAGTCTTTCAGACCCTCTCCCCATTTTCCTGGAAGTTGTTTATTATATCTCTAGATTTTTTTTTTGGTTTTAAAGGATTAAAGGAGTATGCCACTGACACCTGGTTGTATTTCTAGAACTTTTTAGATAACTATATTATTATTTACTTCATAAGGTTCCTCATACATAATTTAAAAATATTTATTTATTTAGCAGAGAAACTTTATCTTGAAAAACCAAAAAAACATATTTATTTACATGTAGGTAGAAGAGAGTCAAAAACTAGAAAAGCATAAAATAAATTACTTCATATGCAGTAATGCTTATGAGAATTTTCCAATGCATTCTAATTTGTTGGGTTTGGGACCAAAGATATACTTATCTCATATATGGTTCAATTATTCCATTGATTGAGGAG